>CAWVOY010000389.1:0-12596 GCA_963931895.1 Eupithecia pulchellata | reverse complement strand
CTCAAGTATCAGAAATCGAAATAGCCTTTTGATTTCTTGAAATGGCATTAGCGAGAAACCTAGTGCTGCAACTTACGCATAAATCAAAGCAATTTATGTTAATATGGGGTACCTACTCCTGTAACTGAACTTTGCTGTAGAATATACATGTATAAATGAATGTTTATAAATAATGAGACTGCTGCTGGCAGACGCTGGATGCGACAAGCTGAAGACTGTACTAACATGGGCTGATGATGATGATGATGTATAAATAATATGTATGTGTATGCGTAGATCCGGATGGGCATGGTGCAGGTGTCGGACGGCAAGTCGCGTCCGCGCGCGGCGCGCCTCGTGCTCACCATGGAGGCGGTGACGGTGCAGCGCGAGGTGAGCGCGCCGCCGCCGCACCACCGCGCCGGCGCCGGCCCGCACACCAGGGTACGCACACACCACCTTGTCTGCTGCCTCATGTCCTCACACCATTATAACATTACTCCTTCTATTGTTATATTTTTGGTAAAGGTTTCTTGTTCACTTATTTACTTTACCTTAAAAAGATTGAAGTGAGGAATTAATCAAAGTGATCACTTTATTTCGCATTTTTAGGGTTTTGCCATCGGTTGCAAAACCCTTATGAAATCGCTTTGGGTCTGTTTTGTGTTTTGAATCCTTAATATCTTAGAAACTTCTGCAGCTATTGACTTGAAATTTGAAATAATAATACATTTTGTGCGCCCGCACATATTTATAGAAAAATAAATGAAAATAAATGAAAAATCAAAATGAAGATTTTCCATACAAATTTTGAAATCGAAATTTTAAATGCAACGTACAAAGTCAAAAGTCGTATCAAATGAAAGGTACACGTATGTAGATTTCAAAATAGTTTTTGAAATTTTGGTAGATTTTAAACTTTTCAAAATATTTTGAAAAATGTCAAAAAAATTACCGTTACCCCCCCCCCCCCCCCCCTATCTCCGAAAAGATTGCAGAGCGATCGACGTGATATGTACCAAGTGTTTGTAGATATGGATCTATATTTTACAGGAAAAATATAGAGAAGTCTGTAAAAATAAAAGTTTTTGAAATATGGTCAAAAAAGGGCGGGAAAATTTTCTGAAGGGCTGACTACCCCACCGAGTTGGGTATCAAATAAAATGGTATTGGCTTGTACATTCCAATACAGTTTTTGAAATTTCGACAGATTTTACACTTTTTGATATATTTTGAAAAAGGTCGAAAAATTTACCGGTACCCCCCTCTATCTCCGAAGATTGCAGAGCGATCGATGTGATATGTACTAAGTGTTTGTAGATATGGATCTATATTTTACAGGAAAAATATAGAGAAGTCTGTAAAAATAATACTTTTTGAAATAAGGTCAAAAAAGGGCGGGAAAATTTTCTAAAGGGGTGACTACCCCACCGAGTTGGGTATCAAATGAAAGGTATTGGTTTGTACATTCCAATACAGTTTTTGAAATTTCGATAAGTTGTATACTTTTCGAAATATTTTGAAAAAGGTCGAAAAATTGACCATTCCCCCCCCCCCCCTATCTCCGAAGATTGCAGAGTGATTGATGTAAAATGTACTAAGCGTTTGTAGATATAGATCTATATTTTACAGGAAAAATATAGAGAAGTCTGTAAATATAATACTTTTTGAAATATGGTCAAAAAACTAATTTTCATACAATGGGGGCTATTTCATTGAGAGTAATATCAATATGGATTTCGACAATTCAAAACAGGGTTTAAAAATTGTCTAAGTTTCATACTTAGTGAAATAGGTTGAAAAAAGCCGAAAAAAAATTGTAGGTACCAACCCACTTACCTACCCACTAATCTCTGTAGTAACGGTAATAGGAGTTCCACAGCGCACCAAAACCGTTGTTCTCAAAATTTTTCAGAAGAGATAGGTATTTATCCTAGATAATACACACAGTATCATTTACCCACAAGCTAAGCAAAGCTTGTGTTATTGGTATCACTACGATAGCTGTTATACTTAATAAAGTATAAGTATCACATTAGATGATTTATTTTTGTGTACAGAAAAGGACTAGAACACCCGAACAAATAATCTGAAGATCCTACAAATATTAGTCCCGAGGCAGGAATCAAACCTCAACCTCCTGCGTTGTAAGCCCACCGCGCCAAGAGGTTGTCATATACGTACCTACCTAAACGACAAAAGTTCAAAACCCTCGGCGCGCGAGTTACACTCGCACTTGTCGTACTTGTTATTTCTTATTTAGCTTGTATTTTTTGACGTGTCCAAGAGTCCTGTTAGTTCTAAAGAAAATGAAGCACTTTGATTTTGATTTTGGGGAGCACAGCTGCCTATATCGCAGACTTCTCAGTCTAGTTTATGCAACTGAGGTCTTGGCCTTTGAACTTTTTGAATTTTCATATTGTCAATAATTTCATAATGCTAGACAAATTATTATGTAATTATTTGTGATGATTCTTTTTGCAATAAATTATTCTATTCTATGCTTATTGGCAGCTTTAGCCTACTTTTTTCTCAAGAAAATACATTTAGAAGTTAGAGTTGAGCGGGTCAAAGCAACATCCTATATCTGCCTAAACTAAACGAAGTGAAACTATTTCTGAGGCATAAAATAATTATAAATGGTATCACAAACAAACCAATAAAACGCGCTAGTTTTGTGTAACGCTAAGGAGAATAAAACCTAATCTTTGAGTTATGATTTTGTCTATACTAATATTATAGAGGAAAGATTTGATTGTTTGTATGTTTGTTTGTTTGTTTGAATTGAATAGGCTCCGAAACTACTGGACCGAGTTAAAAAATTCTTTCACCATTAGAATCCTTAATTTTCCGTGATGAACATAGGATATATAATATTTTCAAAAAAGTTAGGGATCCGCATGAAAAATTTAATAATTGAACCGTGGGCTGTATATTCAACCTCTTTTTCTATTATGGCGCGTCAGAATAGAAAAAGAGGTTGTATAGCGCACGGTGCTTGCTTTTTCTCTACGGCCAGTGTCAGTTTTGGAATGTTGAGCCAATGTCAAAAACCTCAATGCTGTTAAAAAAAGTAAAGATCCGTATGAAAACTGTGAAACCCATCGTTTTAGTGTGTATAATTTCTGAAATTTTTGTTTAATACCCGTGCGAAGCCGGGGCGGGCCGCTAGTTGTGTATATTTTAGTAAGGTGCATCCAAGAGTATTGTATTGTTGCAGGAGCGGATGGTCCAGCTGACGCGGCAGAAGGTGGGCGGGCTGGGGCTCAGCATCAAGGGCGGCGCCGAGCACAAGCTGCCCATCCTCATCTCCAAGATATACAAGGACCAGGCCGCCGACCAGACGGGACAGCTCTTCGTGGGAGATGCTGTCATTAAAGGTTTATAAAGTCATCTTCCATTCCCAACATTTTTTAGGACTTTTATTAACGGTTATACAATTCCAAAAGCTAACCTGAAAGTTTTACCGGGATGGGCGGGGGGTGACAGCAGTCAAATATATTGTAAAATCATGCGGGCCCGTCTGCTGGCCATACCATCAAAGTGTCTAGAGAGATCGCTTAGTTATAGGTAATGAAATCAGCACACTGTTAGCAAGCCCAGACGTCCATTGTCGATCTTCGTTATCTAACACCAAACAAAGCAGAACTTGTGTTAGTGGCACTTGAGAACTAGTCTAGACATAATACATTACAGTATTGCTACATATGGAATTTTCTCACGGGAATAATCATGTTCTGCAAACATTTGCGTGCGTGGCGCTTATAAATTCTGTCTCTTTATGACTTGTGCTAATATTTGCACGTGATTTTGACGTTATTGACACATAAAAAATAAGTAACACGGTTTTGAGTAGGCACCTACTTGGTATTGTAAGTAAAACCTTACTAACAAGCTTAGACTACATAGAACCCTTTCGTTAGGAAAACAAACCTCAGTAAACCTGAGAATGTTTTCCCAACAATTTGAATCAATGCTGTTTCAAGATGCGTTAAAAAATTATCCAGCCATTGATTGAATTTGCGAGTTTACTTGCATTCATTGTTTCCTTTTCCTGCCTTACCCCTTTTGGTTACTACCTCCATCTTACAAGGTTATACTATACATTTCAAAGTCATTTCGCTCCAGGTCTTATACCAATGCTGGTGAGTGCTGGAATGTCGGTAATTGATGCAAATGTCAATAGTTTATTTAGGTCACCGTTCGTCGCGTCGCGTGCCGCCATTGATTGTAATACCTAAGTGGATTACGACGGTGCGGCGGCGTCTCCGTTAGTTACATTTAAGATAATGTACGTACAAGTACTAGTTTTTGATTATGTACTACACGTACATGTGTAGTCAAGGTATAGTCACCGCCTCAAAGAGTAGAACAGATGAAGACTTCAAAACCCCGTGCAGGGGTTTGCGGGCGAAACGACAAAAACCGGTAAACCCAACCACTCCTAAAGATAAGGCGCAGAACAAAACGATGTACCAAAGGATTTAAACGAGGAAGGCCTTCGATTTCATCTAGGATCGAGCGCTTTTAATAAATTCTTAGCGTTCCTTAACACCGAAGGTTCAGCAGCTTGTGGAGTGGGGCGGGTTTAGGAACACAGTGCGTATAGCGTCTTTTATGTTAACGGGGTTTTGGTATCTTATTTGTTAAGAAAGGAACGCCAACAATATGCATAAACCATGTTTATACCTAGATTAAACGCTCCTAAGCGGTAACTGTACCTGCGAGTGACCGCTGTGACGCGTATGTATGGCATTAGACTCCATTGTTTTGCATGAAAGGACAATAGGTATTGTGACAATTAATGGTGTGCCATTGTTCTTATTGTTTGGAAAAGTTATGTTTTGATAAGGACAGTTTTTTTTTTTAGCCAGGTATGTACTAGAACAGTCTGCCCATCTTTAATTCTATGTATCCATGTTTTAAAAACATGGACGACATAGTACGGTATAGTATGTCGGTTGGTGTTCCATAAACTAGCGCGGGATGCAGGGAAACGCTTAGGCTGGAGGTTTGTCTGGACACGAGACGGCAAAATCTTCGCGCGTAAACATGCGGGTTCGGACTCACCGCGTTTTCAAATCCGCTCGGAAGCCGACCTCCGTCGTGTTTTTGGTTCAGATGCGGTTGGTGTTCCGATCGGCCTCAATAATTAGTTTTAAACATAGTTATTATTTTTATTTCACTACCTTGGTCATAGCTTTTATTTTTTACCGTAAACAGCATTCTTTTTTAGATATTTTAATGAATCATTGTTTTATTCTAACCATTTCTTTCATTACTATTGAACGAACAATAAAATTAGTACTTTGTTATTATTTATTTAAAAAAATTGTACAAGTAGTTATATTTCAAAATAGAAAAATTTGTAACAGTTGCTTTTTAAATGTTGTGTCTCACAAACTATGTATTACCACTATTTTATCGAGTATTTTGATGTTTCCTATTAGTTTTAAATTTAACTTACTTTTGGCTTATCATGTGAATGTTGTAGTTGTAGTATCGGGCGAGCGGTGCGGGGCGCAATACAATACACATAGACATTCTTACGTGCGCATCGCGCTAGCATACCTATCTTATAACACAAATTACACAGCACTATTTACAACTTTACACTGCACACAAAATAATGTAATCTTGCTTACAACTACCTATTGTTTTTATGAGTTAACCCGTTATTATGGTTCTTAAAAAAAAGTTGTTAAGTTTGGCGCTTTACAATGCGGGATCATTGAACACTGGACACGATAGTTTTATATTTGCTATGCTTCGATACTGTGCAGACATTGTTGCAATAAATGAAACCTGGATACGGAATGGCCAGGAGGCGCGCGCGCCGGCCGTGCCAGGATACAGACTGCGCCTTGCGCCCCGTCCGCAGCATATGCGAGGGGGGGCGGGGGGTGGTTTAGGTTTTTATATTAAATGTGGAATAAGCGTACGATATCTGACAAGACCAAATGACCTTATTGAACAGTTTTGGATATCAACGCGAATAGGTGGTTTCCGCGTAGTTATAGGCACCGCTTACAGACCTGAATGGGTCAAAGTTGACACATTTATTGATGCGCTCACGGACTCTTTAAATTACTTTTCTAATTTTGATTACGTTGTGTTACTGGGAGACATCAATATTAATATGCTTTCTATAACGGACAATAACACAATAAAATTCAATCAATTTCTCACATACATGAATTTATTGCAACATGTTGCTCAGCCTACACATTTTACTTCGCACAGTGAAAAGCTCATAGATGTTTTTTGTACAAATGCACCCGTGCATGATGTTTCCGTTGATAATATAACTGGCGAGTACGGGCATGCAATGGTTAATGTCACTTTATCTATAAGTAAGCCCAAGCCTGTACCTAGATCTTTCTACTTTCGTCCTTTCAAAAATATTAATCTTGACGCATTTAATGAAGAATTATACAATACTAACTGGGATTTGATATCTTCACTACCAACTGTAGATATGATGGTCGAAGAGTTTAATGCCTTAATTATTGCTCTTTTTGATAAACATGTACCTGTTAAAAAGATAACTGTTACAAATAAACATACACTACCCTGGGTTACTGATGTTTGTAAGATAATGATTGATGAACGCAACAAGGCTCATGAGGTATATCGCAAATCTGGCCTAGAGAAAGACGGAACTTATTATAGGAATTTGAAGAAATTGGTTTTAACAAGCATAGCTGCAGAAAAACGTGCATATTTCAATAGTTTAATCAATACGCAAATCAATAATAGTAAAACATTTTGGAAAAACCTTAAGAATAAAATTTTAATTGACTCAACTGACGAAAAGTCGTTGCCAGTATATTTTGATGACCCTAATAAAATTAACGCACATTTTTTAAATATTCCTGGAAATAATATGGTACCTCCATCAGATCTTTCATTTTACAAAGACAATAAGTACACGACCGAGACCTTTCAACTAAAAACCGTCATGCCGACTGAGGTGTCAAAAATTATAATGTCAATAACATCGAATGCTCTTGGTGATGATGGTATTAGTAGGGAAATGATTATGTTCTCGCTACCTTGTACCTTGGATGCCATTACATCAATCATAAATAAATCCATTACATCAGGTACGGTTCCAAGTCAATGGAAAACTTCTATCGTGACGCCTATACCGAAAATTAACACTCCGGTTGAGCTAAAGGATCTTCGGCCCATAAGCATTCTGCCCTTCCTGTCGAAGCTCCTTGAGAAAGTTATCAGTGATCAGCTTACTAGTTATGTGGAATCAAATCACATTTTGCCTTCTTTACAGTCTGGTTTTCGTAAAGGTCGCGGAACTGTGACTTCCCTTCTGGATGTCACAGATAATGTTCTGGCAGAGCAGGATAGAGGGCGCTGCACATTGTTAACCCTGCTTGACTATTCGCGTGCATTTGACTGCCTCAACATACCACTTCTACTCGCTAAACTATCTTATTATGGTTTAAGTCAATTATCTCTTTCTTGGTTCCATAGCTATCTAAACTCTCGATTGCAAATCGTAAAATTGACAAAAAAAGATGGTGTGACTTTATTATCACAACCAATGCCTATTATTCGTGGCAGGGCTCTATTCTTGGTCCTCTTCTCTTTATAATCTACTGTGCAGATTTGCCAAAGGTTATCTCTCATTCTAACTACCACTGCTATGCAGATGACGTGCAGATTTATGTCTCAGATACACCTGACAAATTAGCACAGGCTGTTCAACGGTTGAATAGAGATCTGGACGCCATTGCAGACTGGTCCTCGCGCAATGCGCTCGTGTTAAACCCGACAAAGTCACATTATATGGTTTTGGGTACCAAAAACCAAATTGACAAACTCAATGGCGACCCTGATGTAGCGATCTGCGACTCTAAGGTAGGTAGAGTGGAAGAGGCTAGGAATCTCGGAATTACCATTGACAGTCACCTCAGATTTGAAAGCCATGTTCTTAATTTGGTTAAAACTTGTTTTTACCGCCTAAAGATACTTAGCAAAATTAGGAATCAATTGACCGAAGCATCCCGTATCGTCCTTTGCGAATCACTAATAATTTCTAAATTAAATTATGGGGATATTGTTTTTGGTCCTCGGTTACTTGCGAGAACCCAGCGCATCATACAGAGAGTGCAGAATGCTTGTTGTCGCTTTTGTTTTAATATTCCGCCTCGTAGTCACATAACACCGTATTTGAATAACATGTCCTTGTTGAATATGGAATCACGAAGGCAACTGCACTTGGGAGGACTGGTCTTTGACGTTATTAAGTTTAAAAAGCCCGAGTATCTGCACTCAAAACTTAATTTCTTCTCAGGTGAACGGTTACGGTCTGTAAGAGCTGCACTATCCTATCACAATCACAAGACTGCAGCTTTCAGGGGTAGTTTCAGGTATTCGGCAACGAAGTGCTGGAATAATATTCCACCCCCCATCCGCAATGTTAACACGAAGTATACATTCAAGTTAAAGTTTAAAAAGTTTTTATTACAAAAGCAAATAGAGGGTATTCCCAAGCACTTCGTATGCCAAAAATAAAGTTGAACTCAGATTTGCAGTACCAGTATAACAGGGTATATGTACCTACATAGTTTCGACCTAAGAATGCAAAATGTACATGCAAGCAAAAACTATATGAAATACAAATTGTTTTATAATAATTGCAACTTTGATCACATACTACACATACTAATGAATGCCACTTGCTACACAATACTCATTGTTTTGCAACTCGTTCTACTCGCCCTCGATCAGGTTCTGGCTGAAAATCAGTGTTTTTGCTTTTAAGCAAAATTATCACTGAGCCATAGCCTTTTTGCCTTACTGCAGCGCACTCAGGCTTACCTGCACATAATTATTTTTAAGTATACTTGTCATTGTAAATGTTTGTGTGATTATTGAAATCTATTGTGTCTATGCTTATATTTAATATGTTTCAGATTGTATACTTATGTAAAAAATTGTATGTGTGTCTGTAGTAACAAATAAATTTTTTATCTATCTATCTATCTAAACTACCAAACCAATTTTCAAGTAGTCTGTATAACAAGAAGGTACCGACCTCAAGTAAGACCATAAACATTTCTATAGAGATCTGGTTCACTTCCAATCCTTGTAGCTATTGCCACAACCGAATCTACTTGAGTACTTTTTGTTCCCTATAGGTAAATTATCTTGATATAATACCTTGGTCTACAAAATATGTCCACAACGATTGACACCGGCACATAAAATGCCGACCTCAGTGCTAATGTAATATCGTCGTTCCGCAGTGAACGGAGAGTACATAACGGCGTGCGCACACGACGACGCCGTGAGCATCCTGCGCAACGCGGGCGACATCGTGGTGCTGACCGTGAAGCACTACCGCGCCGCCACGCCCTTCCTGCAGAAACAAGGTACATACACGTACACACGCCCTTCCTGCAGAAACAAGGTACACACACGTACACACGCCCTTCCTGCAGAAACAAGGTACATACACGTACACACGCCCTTCCTGCAGAAACAAGGTACATACACGTACACACGCCCTTCCTGCAGAAACAAGGTACATACACGTACACACGCCCTTCCTGCAGAAACAAGGTACATACACGTACACACGCCCTTCCTGCAGAAACAAGGTACATACACGTACACACACCCTTCCTGCAGAAACAAGGTACATACACGTACACACGCCCTTCCTGCAGAAACAAGGTACATACACGTACACACGCCCTTCCTGCAGAAACAAGGTACATACACGTACACACACCCTTCCTGCAGAAACAAGGTACATACACATACACATATTCATACAACTATGTACATGTTAACTGTGCATTATGTCAAGGGAGGGTGAGGGAAGGGAAACCCAGTGCGGATTCGCTTATATTTATCCAGGAGTCAGGACAAAATAAATAAATAATGCTGGACAATCCACACAGCATCATCTAGCCCGAAGCTAAGCAGAGCTTATGTTATGGGTACTAGATGACTGATATACATAATACAATATTATTACATAGATAGATATTTTTATTATACATAGAATTCGACGAGTTTCAGCCTCCGGAGCAGGCTGAGTTTCGTGGAGGATATGGTACCATTCCATGGTGAATGTGGTAACATTCAAACAGTGAGGCAGATTATACAGAAGTCCGAAGAGTATAATTAGCCCCTTTTTTTTTTTTTTTTTTTCTTTTACGGCGAGGAAATTCCTTTACGAATAAACTGGTCTGGGGGGGACCAGAATTATGTGGGACTCGACGTCCTAAGAAGGACGTAATACCCACTAAAACCTCTCCGGTGACCCTCTCTCGCCATTTTTGGCCGAACCACGGGAACATAATAAACCTTCCGCGGCCCGACTGGCGTCCCCTCTTCCTCACATATTCATGGCCGGCAAGCCCACCGTTCCACACGCTGGCCGACCCCATCTATTCATCACCTTTCCTCCCCCCGATTAGGACACAGACAGGACAGGCACAGTTGAAACCGTGTCTGTCCACCACTGTATCCAGATGGGCGACAGAAATCCGTCGCCCCATACTTCTTCCAGGCGTGGGTCTCACATTTACACACTACTCACCACTCTCGCTCACAAACATACATACCATACAATTCTCATTCATTCTAGTCACACGGGCACAGTGCCGCGCCTACTCAGCTATAGCGAGCACGCGCCTCACCGACCCGCATGTCCCACACCTGTGCACGAGTACCGCAGGTTACATCCCGCGTGTCTCATGCTATCCGTCACCTTTCATCATCACAAACCTTAATGGCTTCATGGCCCACTCATACGTCGTCACATCTATCCCTCCTCATGGCGTCGCCGTGCCGGGGCACGCGATACGGCGACTACCCCTCTCCTCTTCGAGCGACAGAGGCCTTTCCCCAAGGCCTCGCGCCCGAAGATAATTAGCCCCTGTGTCTGGCCTTTGTGGACTATGAGAGGGCCTTTGACTCCGTTGAAACCTAGGCTGTTCTACAATCCTTACAGCGATGCCAAGTAGACTATCGTTATATCGAGGTGCTGAGATGTCTCTACGAAGCCGCCACTATGAGTGTCCGAGTACAGGACCAGCAGACTAAACCAATCCAACTGCGCAGAGGAGTGAGGCAGGGGGATGTCATATCCCCGAAACTGTTCACGAGCGCGTTGGAAGATATGTTTAAGACGCTGGACTGGAAAGACAAGGGCATCAACATAAACGGTGACTACATCTCACACCTGTGATTCGCTGATGACATAGTCTTAATGGCGGAGTTGCTAGAGGAGCTGAACCGGATGCTGGACAGTCTAGCTTCAGCCTCCCGATGTATCGGTCTTGGCTTGAATTTGGATAAAACCAAAGTCATGATCAATGGCCACATGGATCCAAGACCGGTGATCGTACATGGCCACCTTCTCGAAATTGTTTCTGAGTACACTTACCTCGGGCAGATTTTGCAGTTGGGTAAATTTTTTTTTTAATTTTGCAGACCGCGACTCGGTAAACGTAGTTTAGGACGCCCTCCGTCCCATGTCCGTATATGTCCTGTAGTATCATTAAATTGTGTTTAAGTCATGAAGTATGCATAGTTCGGAATCTGTACAAAGTGGCAAAATTCAAGTACGAGTAGCATCCGTCTGGGAGCCGCTCCTTTACGTGCATCGCTGAAACGGTAATTCGGAAGCGGCAAATGAACCTACCTAAACCTCATCTATTGTAGATGCAAAAAGGCCAATGAACATTAATTTACGATGATGCCCTTAATTGTACTTTTGTCATTGAATGTCCCTTTGTTTTTGTTGGTATAGGTAGAGGATAGTACTAGTGTCTGCGAGGACATAACAGATAATTTCCATTCTGTACAAACGAATTAAATAATATTTAATTCGTTTGTACAGAATTGAAATTAGATGTGTAGGTGACGAGAGGTGGAAGAGAGCGTGTGTGTGCGCGCGCGCGTATTTACATGGTCCTCCTCGCGCCCCGCGCCCCGCGCCCCGCGCCCCGCAGGTGCAGCCGCGTCCCTCGGAAGAGTTTTAAGCGCGGTCGCTCGCGCTTATAACTAGAGTTAGTGTTAGTAATAGAATAGATGTGTGTCGTCCAAGGAGCGGTAAGTAGTAACAAGTTTGTTTCAGTGGACGCGGCGTCGGACACGGACAGCAGCGCGGGCGACGAGCACCCGTCGCTGCGGGGCGCGGTGGACGACAACTGCAACGAGCGCGGCTCCGAGCTGACCAACGGCGGCTGGCAGGTACGTGCCGGTACGCGTGCGCACGCCGCGCACACGCACAGATCGGCAAAATCAAAATCAAAGTGCTATATTTCCTTTAGACCTTACAGGACAGTTTAACTTGTATTTTGTGACGTGTTCAAGAGGACACTTCACAAAATATAAGTTAAATAAGAAATAAAAATAGGAAATAAAGTCAGGTCATCAGTGCCGATCACACGCTACCCACATCAACGTAACATAAAAACTAACAATGCAATGATTCTCTCAACTCCGCGCAGAATCATCAACTTCTAGCTAGGGTTCTTTCAACCGACATTTGTTCTATTAGTTTCAGTAAAATATATCGCCTCGATAGTAAAAAATTAACAGTAATGATTCATAGATCTTTGCCCCCCAACATT
>CAWVOY010000388.1:0-17095 GCA_963931895.1 Eupithecia pulchellata | reverse complement strand
TCTGAGCGCCCGCCCTCTGTTACAGAGCTGGACGACGGCGCGTACAACCCGCTGTGGGCCATGCGCGGCTTCACGCAGACCTTCCACCTGTGGAAGGAAGGCCGCCGCGCCGCCTCGCAGCCGCTCAACGCCTACCTCACCTACGTCACGCTGCCCTGGTGGGCCATCGCCAAAGGTGACAACCTACTCCTTATTCTACTTTCCTTATGACGTTTGACGCGCTTTTCATTTATTTTATTTTCTCCCCCATTATGGCCACATGTAGTTAACGAAGCCTACAACAGATTACATAAATGCATAAAAAAAATATCCCTCATTATTTGCACGAGCTAACAAAAATACTGGAATAGTCTAAGTATTCGCAATTTATTGTCTATTTTAAGTTTTATTATCGTTAAGTTTGGAACCTATGGGTAACTAAAGCCTAACAGTTTCCGCTTATGGGTTATGAAACGGACCTACATACGTAGTGTGCGCGTCCTTTGCATGGAATCCTGCTGAGGTCGAACAATATTATCAATATTTATGCAGGAGGATAAAAAAGCAGCATTTTCTGCTTATTTTCTCCGAATATGGAGTTTAGTTAAAAACTCGTCAGAATAAAAGTGTTTTATTTTGTCAAAAAATAAGATTCCGGCGAAAATACATGAATATTCTCGAAAGTTTCGGAAATCCTCAGAAATCCCGAAAGAGGTGGTTTTAACCGCACAATGTTAAGTTTGAATTTCCGATCACTGGTCATCATGCACCCCCCTGTCCTACGCATCGGCCTGACCTTGCTTTACGGACACCCTGTATTCCGTAGCCTGTGCCCAGCGCTGCGACCAGTGTTCAAGCGATTAGTGAGCACTACAACATTTTAAGACTTTTTACTGACGAAAGTCTTCTGTCTGTTCCAAGGTTTTAAAATCCAACATGTTGAGAGCCTTCGCATCGGTGCTCTCGATGAGCGTGTTCGATACCCGCCTAGTTCGCGTAAACATGTCCCGATGTTTATGCGAACTGCAAATGTTTGGTCGTACTCTGTTTAGTGAAAAACATAATAATAAGCTGTTTGTTTCGATAAAATTCAAAATGTGTTTTCACTAAACAGAATACGACCATCATTGTAAGTGAACAAATTGTTGATCCAAATGCCGTTTTTTTAACTTCGTTATTTCAACCCTTGGGGTACAACACACGCACAGCACATAGGAGTTAGACATTGAGAGCTCACGAGGACGTGCGGTGCGAGGCACACACCTGTCCGGATCACCGGGAACCCCAGCGGCGGTCTCCATAGTTCATCTCTGTATTTGGAAGGTACCTCTTGAAACGTTCGTTTCATATTATTATGATTAAACATTCCAGACATCCTGGACCACCGCGAGGAGCCAATCCTGACGTTCTAGCGACCGACGAGCGCCGCGCCCCGCGCCACCCCGCCGCGCCGGACTCGTCACTCGAACATTGTACTGGACTATCTTAATTACCTATCTAATGATAAGCAAGAGGATCTCACTTCATTCATATTACTTAATAACAGTTTAGGTCTTCCGTTCTGCTTCTGACACATCAACACAATAAGTACTGAAACATCACTAAGTTTAAAATAATAAACAGTCGAATTGTTATAATAGTGCGTCATCCATATTATTTTTAGATTGTGAACTTCTAGTTTCGGGACCGAGTCTTTTTATACTGTATTGTTGTGAAACTTTCCTGACTCATGCATGTACCATACGTACATATGTAACTATTGTTGTAGTTAGGTACTGCCAGCACCTATCGCGACTGTATGTTGTGTACGAGGCCTACTTCAATATTCGATTAGAGTAGCTTTACCACTATTTATTTGAAATGCCAGTCATTTGAATATTTGACGTCGTCCCTCGGAGACTGGAGCCAACCAAACATGACAGTATGGAAGGCAGACTGCCTGCCCGGCTAGGGTCTTTGGTGCCAACCGCTACACAACTAATCATAATTTATTTAGAGGTCGTATGTATGTAAATGACACAAACTAGCTCATAATGTTAACTAATACCAATTTACAACTAAGTATTTATGATTTGAATAGTGATAAGTTATGTTATCTCTGTGCCCAGCCTTGCGTGACCGGCAGACGGCACCTGCAGCTAGGCCCTACGTCACATCCGCAGGCCGACGGCACGTAGGTACGATTGCTGTCTCCGACACGCGGCCCGCACCTACCCACTGCCGGTCAGCTGGCTCGTGACTGTTCTCTGGACATTCCAACAAGTACCTACTTACCTGGACTATCCAATTGACTCTAGTCATTACTACTAGAATACTAATCATAAATTATTTTATATTTCGTACCACTATTATTGTAAGTATGCCATTATTTAATCTATGATACATTTATAGGAATAGGTTAGTAACTTACCTATTAATTTTGTCTAGTCAATATGTCGTGTAAGTTTGAATTGATAGAAATGTAGCTATACTTTACGTAAACAAACAAATCATTTGAAAACGTTGCGATATGTTTTTTGTTCAAATGATTTGTTTGAACTGATTTTAAATACAATTTAAGGTTATGATAAAACTATTGATATTGATATGACCGAAAGCACAGTTTTGTATGACAAGTGTTATTTTTATATAATTAATTACAGAAGGTTGATTTGATTTATGATGGAAATCGCTAGTGGTCGATGCAACATTTGCAGAGAACATGAACTTGTTGCCCGTTGTGTGTACCTCGCTGCGGCTGGGCACTGGACTGCCGCATGCCGTGCGGAACTAGCCTTATGTATTTAGTATAAACTGTTTGTCAACGGGTGTACAATAATAACTATACTGAAAGCGCATCACTCCTAATGCAAGCAAATCATCAATGAAGTGCCCTTATCAAAACTGTGTCATAGTATCTCATAACTACGATAGGATTCATTGACTAATTCGTGAACAGAATTGAAGATACAATAAGGAAGTGAAAGCTAACTTTGTAGTTATTATAGTGAGGTGTTATAAGAAGTAAGGGGAAGTGTAGCAACAACACAGTTCCCCCCTCGCCGCAGGGCACCCGCCCCCGGCGCTGGCGGCGGCCTCAAGTCTGACTGAATAAAGTGATGCGAGCAATAGCACGGCCTTTGTCTCCCTCGAGGGTGCTCTTTTACAGATGATTGGAGGATCGCATTCTACTCGAGTATTGCACGAGACATCGCTCATAAGCTTCGATTAATCGTCCAATTATCTTTTACAAGAACACCCTCTGTGAACCACTTACAGATGTATCGATTACGTATGTACCTAAAACTGAAAGAAAAATCTTTTAGTATTGCAGGTCATTGGAATTGTAGGTAAAGTCAAGAGCATTAAGCTGTTGTTTTGTAGTGAAGATGGGCTACCCGAACTTTATCCAAGTAATTTACAATGCAAAGTGTTTCAAGTATTTATTTTTACCTGGTCCACAAACAATATGATGATCTAAAACTGGAATTGAACACTGCAAGTGAATAGGCCACCGCCGCGACAATTCAAATACCTATAACAGTGAGTGGAATGAGTACCGATGTTTTGTAGTGTTTGCGGCCGCTGAAAATGGTTGAGAAATTGTGACATTTTCGAAAGGCTAGTAAAAAGCTCAGAAGACAACAGAATTAACGGCGAGCGGGACGAGCCGCGAAATTTTTGTGACATTTTCGGACGTATGCAAAACTTTTAGGAGAGTACTTTTATTTTAAACGGTGCCTCAACATTTCGGGGGCTTGAACCCCGAAAACCCCTATCCCTATGGGCCGGTTTGCCTCTGTGCCCATTGTAATAAGAATGATGTCAACTTCAATATGTAAAGCTTCACAAGCTATTGACAGCACACTAAATATCATAATATGATTATTATTTTGTTATACAAAACGAAAAAATATTTACCAATAATATAATACAATAATAATACTATAATTTTTTGAAGTTATATTGTACTATACTAACTATACCTACTTCTTCCTAGTGATAGTGAATTTATTCGAGTTTTGACGAGAATTTATAAAAAGAATTTATAAAGCAAAGCAAGACAATAGCAGGACTTTGGTTTCTTTGCAGTTAGCTAGGTACATTTTTTAATCTCTAGGGAAGGGCAGCTGCCCCCCCCCCCCCCTGCCCCCCTTGGCGACGCCCTTGAGGTCTACATAACAATAGAAGAACGATAAGAAGCAGAGAGATAAGAGATTTTAGGATGAGTAGATATGTAGGTACTTACAGTACAAATGTTATCTGTTATGTACCAACTCTATTTTAAACAATTTCTTACTTTTAAACTTTAAATTATTTTTATTTTAAAACGATTCAAACCAATAAAGCCATTCAAGTACTGTTTATACTGGGTAGGATATCGCCAGGGTACGGTCGTGACAGTCGTCATTTTGTCTAAACTTTAGGGAATACGGAGGCGAGTGCAAGGGGAGAGGAGCAGGGTGCCGCCGCCAGTCCGAAAGTGTTCACATTCAATTTTTCGATGAAAAGTAAGTATTTTGTTTGATTTTTTGTTCGATGATTGTTGTTAAATGTGTTCAATTAAAGTAATAAGTAAGTAGTTTTTTATTTTATTTTTTGAATGGACTGTTTTGCTGTTGACCGCGGATGGCCATGAGAGCGTTACCGGACTTTTGGCGGGCGCAGAGGGCGCCACACCGCCGCGCCGCGCCGGTGAACTCATCATACATAATGTATGATGAGTTCACCGGCGCGGCACCACTAATGTATGATACATTAGTGGTTGGTTAAATAGCAGTTACTTAGAACGTAGGTAATCCGGTATAGTAATGGCAATACTTTGGTTGGGAATGGATGCAAAGGGTTGTGCCATATTTTCTGGGCTCAGTTGTGATATACGTAAACAATTTTTTTTTGCTTGTAGTTGCGCAGAACGTGCAAGAAAGACGTTAATATGACCCGCAACAATATGAAACAAATGTTACTTCGTATCCCAAGTTTTTTATCAGAAAATTTATTGGGGTGACAGGTATTGATTACGTGCGTTTAATGTGATTTAATTAATCAGTTGTCATTGCTGATTAGAAGTTAAAGAACATATTGGCTGATTAGTATTATTTCAGATTTCATTATATTTTTTTTATCGCTCTCGTAATTTATCCCTTTGCACTTATGGACGCAATTGTAGAATTTATACGTAGTAAAGTGTCTATTTCGCTAACCACACCTTGCTTCTATGCAGTTAACTGGAATAATGAAAATTGACACAACCGGTACGCAGTCTACCCTACCTACCGCCGCACATAGGTAGATTTCAACGATTTAGGCGGCCAAAAATATTTTTCAAGTGTTATTTAAAATAAAAAAAAAAATTAAAATAAAGTCATTTAGATCTAAAACTACTTAGTATAAATTGAAAAAAAAAAAACTGTTTTACCTTTCTGAAACTGAAAACATAGCAGTTTTTAGAAACAAAATATTTAAAAAGTTCACAAATATATTTTTTCAAAGTACCTATATAATGTATACCTATTTTATTACATAAAAAAATCTTTTTATAAATATGGAAAAATGTCACAACCTGCATATAAAATGTTTAACACAAATAAAGTTACTAAAATATCATATAAACTTTGAGAGCATTCCTCCGTTTGTGGCTCTCTATTTGGTTTGGCAGACATCAACATTCCTATCATTTCGGGAAGGAATGCTTTGCGAGAAGGTTTCTTAACTTGTCTTCTGGAGCTGATCAAGGGATCCGATGTTAATAAAAGTCTGTTAAATATATCTAAGTTACATTCTTTACGGTCTACCTTGAGGAGAGGGCGATTCTATTAGAATCACGAAAGTTCCATCAAACATTATCACGGTTGTTTAAAAAAAAACTTCTTTGTGTTCATTGACTTTTATCCACCTTTTCTTAAATTCTGTTTTTACATAAGAAAACCTTAGTTTCAAACACTTTTTAGCATTTTCTGTGCTCCATAACGATTTAAAAGAAAATCTTCATAAAAATTGAGATATTTTGGCTTTGTATCTAGACAAACAAGTACATACTTTCGAGTCACTACTTTAGAACCCGATGCACCATACAGACGTAACACCAAAATTTTAATGATTTAATACAAAATAGCGCTAACATGATATTTTGGTCAATTTCGACTTAAAATCTTCAAATGCTGTTGATTTTTAAAAGCGCGGGTTTCCGCGGCAATTTTTTTTTTGTGGTTTTCTATAAAAAAAATTATGTAATGTATTATTTTTCAATTCATCGTATTGAAAAATCAAGACATTATTGCCCGGACGGACCCTGAAGTTAGTTAAAAGACATCTTAAAAATATTAAAAAAAAAAACTAAACACATTTTTGATAGAGCTTTGACGATTTAAAAGTATATCAAAGAAAACAAAAACTAAATAAATTACTATTGAAAAACAGATTTTAACCTTAATTATTGAAATACATCACCGTCACACAATAACACTTATTTTGAAAATTAATAAACACCTTACAAAAGGTGTAACTTCAGGAGCGCCGAGAACAGACAATTGCCTACCTACACCTACACGTAAACGCTAATATCAAATTCCGACTACTCGAGGGTAGACTTTTGCCCATCGATGAACGTTGAAAATGTTAGGTAGGTACCATTGTATTCCTGGAACATTAAACTACCCCAATAAATGGTTTTTTATCATTAGAATTTTTTTGGGAAACAGGTTTTTGGCCGCCTAAATCACTGAAATCTACCTATGTGCGCCGCGAATGCATAGAACCACAGTGCGCGGGGCGCGTGGAGCGGGGTGTGGGGTGCGGGGCGTTTGTGGGGCGTAGTATTGTGCTGCAACCTGCTGCTGGTCCAGAGGAGAGGGAGTTGCGGAAGGAGCTTTATTAGAAACGTCCTGATTAGGAAGGGCTCACGACGCCGCGCCACTAATTAGTTATGCCCAGTACCTAATGACGGCTTACTGGACTGGAATAGGAAATGGGTAATGTGCGCACGCGTGGGAGCGGCACGCGCCGGAAGCCTCACTTGCGGACTCCGTCAGCTGTCCGCGCGCCCACGGCGGCGCGGCGGCGTGGCGCGGCGCGCAAGTTATTTCAACACGTTTACCCGCGCGCTTCCCTGGCAGTTTGTTTGGATAAGTCCATTACCTATAGGAAAGATAATCGACATCAAAGATCATTGAACCTTTAGTGAAGCCTGATTTGCAAGGTACGTAATAAATACTGCTGCATTTCGTTTTTGCAAGGTTGTTAACATAAAAATCACTTGATTTGATAGCTCGCATACCTAACTAACTACATCTTACATCTCGTGCGACAAAAACTTATGTCAGCCTAACCACAACAGATGGAGGGGCGCCCACATGTAGGTACGCGATAGTTACTGTTTAGCTAACATGTTGCAGTTCTGTCCTAGGAATCGCCTAGTTATGAAAGTATTAAGCGGTTGCATACCTACTATATCTTAACTTGTAGGTTTATGACATTTGTTTGGAATTGTTGAATGCGTTCTAGTTGTATAAACATTAAGGCTGGATTTAGTGCTCGACCGACCGACGACGGTGAGCGCGTACCGTACGCACTGATCGTACGTCCTATATGATCGTGATCGTGCTGTACGCGCGTAGGAATTCATCAGCGCTGCACTGTAGTCTTTCATACATTTTCATTGATACAGCTACGCTCGACCGACCTCAGCGCTCACCGTCGGTCGAGCACTAAATACAGCCTTACTCTAGTCGTAGTATCGACGTGAGGCAGCGTTGTTGACTTTGCAGACGCATGCGTTGTGCCCGAAGCGCATCTCACCTCACGTTACGCATGCAGAGGCGGGCTCTGCCACCGAGAGTGTCGCCGCCACGGCGCGGCGCCGCGCAGTCGCCTCCAGTGGCTCGTCTCGTCTGGTGCAGTGCACCGTCACATACACAGCCGGCTTTAGTTTGCAAAACTGTAGGTACCTTATACCCTCCTGAAGGAAGAAAGGCTTGAACCCTGCCTGTCGTCACCCTGGTGGAGACTAAATCAAGGTACCTAGACCTTTAACGAGATCGCCGCGCCGGCCGCGCCGGTCTACAACTAGTGAGACCTAAACATGGCTATATTTAGTTTCTGGAATTCAAGAAAGGCGTGTGGGCCCGAATCCGCCTGAATCAGTGCAGCTAGGTTATAAACAGACCTAAAACTATGACGGACATTCTGTTAGGTGTGCTTAGTGACAGAGGGTGACAAGTACAACCGGCCTCTTAGGTGCGTTTAAGTGTAATGTGCAGACGTACGTTTGAAAATCTATTATCAAACATTCTTTTACTTATCTAGATTACGCAGCATTGGATAATTTTTCTAACGGAGACTAGATGTATTGTCCTTACCAAGATACTACTCCTTCACGTCTGAAAAGATTATTCTGCAAAATAGAACTTTGCAGTATTATTATGTATAAAGTAATGTATAGTAAATTCTGCCGAAAAAGAGTAGTTCCAATCACCTAACTTTTAAATGTTATTCGCGACAATGTAATTAAATTAGAATCCTATCCGAGCAAATTTTTGGGTGAGTTTAAATTTCATGAAAGTATTCACATCTCTCATTCATACCTACCTCTGAGTAGGTACCTACGTGCGATGCGAACTAAGCTAACTAACACTAACAGTGTTAGGTACTCCGCCTTATGTCATGTAGGTTCGTACCTACGTATATTAATGAATGATCTCATTGCAGTAACAGTTTGATGAGCATAACATAGTCGCATTAGGAGCGTCGTCGTCTCCACGCCGCGCGCCGCCGCCGCCGCCCCGCGCCGGTCGGGTGTGTCCGCGGGGTCGCGTCTCTTATCTCCCGCAGTCGGCCGCTCGACTCCTGCCTGACCTCTTATCTCTGCAGCTGTGCCTCCGATAGCCACTCTGCTCGCTTCGCTGCTGGTGAGTGAACTGAATATGTAGTTATTTCTAGAAAAAAATACCGCAAAATATTTACACCGAGCTTTGTGTTCAGAGGGTTGGTATCCTCGCGTTTCCGTTTTAGAGCTTCCGTTGTTGTCTTAAGAGAACCCGGATTCTGATTTGAAAGTGTTACCTAGGTAGCATTACTGTGTCGTCGGAGACTGTGGGCCATTTTCTTTGTTTCACGATCACGGCGGGTTATAATAAGTCAGTTATAATGTACCTTTCGTGTCTACACCTGTCTGTCTGTCTTGTCATCTCATGGTACGTAGATATCTCTGTGTGGCGTGGCGTGGCGTCGAAGGTCTGCGACGCAGTAAGTTTCGGGTTCAATTCCCGCCTTGGGACAAATGTTTGTACGATCTGCAAAGATCTTTTACGGGAGTTGTAAATATATTTGAAAAACAGACAGACAGCGGGAACCTACTTTGTTTTATACCTACTATGTAGTGATTGAGCGCGACTTCCAATCGCGAATCCCAGTGAGTGGTGTGTGGAGGTAGTTTACATAACTACCTCCACAAACCACTTGGCTGAGGCTGCCCAAATTGCACTACTGTTTTAACATACTTCTTTACCAACCATAAAAAAATAAGAAGAAAATTCGATTTTGGTCACGTCGTCTACGTCGTTCACAGAGAGGAACAATGGGCAGCATGTGGCGCACATTGTCGTTATGTTTGTGTGTGTGTGGGTCGGCGCTGGCGTGTCCGCTAGAGCCGGCCGGCGGCGGCGCCGGGCCCAAGTCTCCCGGGGACAACTACTACCGCCTCCTGGTCAACGGCGAGGTCGAGCGGTACGCGCCCAACCAGAGATACGTCGGTGAGAACTACACTAACTAAAAAGAACAAAGCTTACCTACTATTATAGTAGGTGAAGCCGGAATGCGAATATGCGTGGCAGTTTTGCCTCTTTCCTTATACTAGGTAATTTAGCTAATCAAAGTATTCTAAATTCATCGCTACTTTTATATTGAGTAAATTCGTAATCCAATCAGCACGATAAATAGGCTCAAATTAAATTTTGTCCATAAGTAAGCACACGATAGCTTTGTGATTCGACGATCCCGTGCGCCGGTAGTTGTCGAAGCGGTGCTCGGAGTGTGTGTGTGGTGTGTGTTCCAGTGACGCTGGTAGGGGCGCGCACGGCGGACGTGGTGCAGCAGTTCACGCGGTTCCGCATCGCGCTGGAGCCGCTGGACGCGGCGCGCGCGCGGCCGCTGGGGCAGTTCCAGCTGTTCGCGGACACGCTGACGCGCTTCGACGAGCGCTGCCTGCACGCGGTGCAGGAGGCCGACGACCTGCCCAAGACCGAGGTGCAGGTCATGTGGAAGGCGCCGCCGCCCGGCGCCGGCTGCGTGCTGCTCAAGTGAGGCGCTCTGTACTCTGCACTGCACTGCACTGCACTGCACTGCACGTTGCATGCAGCATTAGAATCATATGACCACCGTTGAATCCGTGCGCGATGCGCCATTACTTTTTGAATAACTTACTTCATGTGAACAAATCTTTTTAGTTTGATACCTACGATCACGCTTTAAGTTTAGGTTTTCAGTTAATATGTTTTGGTTTTCTCTATTGCTACGTCCGAGAAAGTCCACCGAACCAGGTTGAATAAACCTGAGTGCGTTTTTCAGAGCCATGGTGATGGAGAACGACACCCGCTGGTTCGCGGCGGACGGGCAGCTCACCAAGCGAGTCTGCGAGGACACGTCGCTGTCCGCGACCGACTGCTGCGCCTGCGACGACGCTAAATACAAGGTACCTAACATAAATATCGGTTAGCTCATATATATATTGATCAACTGGTTCTCGAGTAACCACCGTGGAGATTCCACCATTTTCTCTTTGTAAAATGATCATATCTCCAACGGTGTAGCTGCTACAAAGAACTCGGCCTAGGTAGGTACAGAACAGAGAGGTTCGTTATTCATGCAAAGAACTTCTGAACTGTAACTTAGTCCGCCAGTTCTGGGCGATATTTCTCTGTTTTGGTGTTTTTTAGAATTTTAAGAACAGTTTGGAAATCATTTTAGTTTCGCTTTGTTTGTCTTTTTTCAAGCTAATAATTGTCAGCAACTGTCGCAGCTATGAAATAATATTATATTTCGTGCGCCTGTACAAATAGAAACAAAAAAAAATTTAATGTTAATTTTCAGCACAAATTAATAAGTCGAAACAATAGACCTACAATTTCAGTCACAATTTTGTTGTTGATTATGACACTCAAGTAAAAGCTATCAGTTTATTTATTTAGAAAAGTCCATCCTCATATTTGGTTCCAGTTCGTGTTCGAGGGGCTGTGGTCCCCGCAGACGCACCCCAAGGACTTCCCCGCGCAGGCGCTGTGGCTGACGCACTTCTCCGACGTCATCGGCGCCACGCACCCCAGGAACTTCAGCTTCTGGGGCGAGGGCGCCATCGCCAGCGACGGCTTCAGGTATCACTCGACACACAGACATTGGATTCCAGCATCATAGAGAGGACAACATCTACTCTCGCGCTCTGGTTATCATCTTCATTCAATGATTGAATAACATCGATTGTCTAAAAAAGAATGGAAACAAATTTGAATGTACTTTTATATTATCTGTTTGCTCCCTTGACCGTTGACTCCGTTCAACGACGCCTCACTGACCTAAAGCGCCGAGCGCAGGGAGTCGAACTGAAACTTGGTCAGCGATACGATACGAGAGATAATGAACTGTGTCGGCCACTTGTCGGAATCAAGTTCCAGTAGGTCTGTCTCGGTTTCATCGCTCTACCGGTACGTTAGACGCTCGACGGGCTCTCGGCCCTGGGTTCACCTTAAGCGGTATCCGTTTCAGGTCCCTAGCAGAATGGGGCTCCGTGGGCCTGATGGAGCGCGAGCTGCAGCAGCAAGGAGGCACGCTGCGATCCATCGTGAAGGCGCCGGGGCTCTGGCACCCGAGGGTCAACTCCAACACGACGGCCGCCTTCTCCGTCGACAGGAAGAGACATCTGCTATCCCTCGCCTCCATGTTCGGTCAGTACCTCTCTACGCAATAGCCTAGCTCACGGAAAATGGCAATCGTTGCGATAAATGTGTTCTTGCGGAATTCGTGTCAGTAACGTAGGTATAGTGTTTCGACGCTCTGTGCTGTGCCCAGGTAGGACACTAAAGTGCTAATTGAAGGAACATAGTCTATAATTTGCCTTTGTGTATTGTGTATTGCAGTAGCAAATAAATACTCTATGTTTCTAGTTTCTTGAACATTTAGGCCTTTGATCACCGTCGCAACTTAATGGCCAATGCCCGTCTGAACTTAGGGACTATGTATTGGTCAAATTAGATTGAAGTTCCTGATAATTTTTCATGCAAACGCTAATCTTATGCAAGCGATATATGTATAAAAGTTGGTTTGGCACGATAACGAATTAAACTTTTATTTTTCTTTCGGAGCAGGCCCCCTGACTATCCGAGGTTGTGTTGTGTGTGTTGCAGGTCCCTCCCCCGACTGGGTGGTGGGGGTGAGCGGCCTGGACCTCTGCCAGAAAGACTGCTCCTGGGTGGAGACAAAGGTCATTGACCTCTACCCCTACGACGCTGGCACTGACAGCGGCATCTCGTACATGGTAACCATTAGTTCATCACAATACTTTGTTTGTGCGGCTACAGTAGAGTATCAATTCATGACATTTCATGAGACCTTCAACAAAGTGTCGTCAGCAGTGGCAAACTATAAAACATAATATTTATCATGAAACTATAAATAAGTACGGAAGGAATATCAGAAAAACATAAAACGAAGCACTCCAATCAAGCAAGCATGCCAATCAATCAAATAGTATGCTGGCCATCGCCATTACGGCTTTATACACCAACTGATTAACTCTATTGTAAACAAACCAAAATAAATGAAAAACGCCGTCTTGTGTGGTCAGATGTTGCAAAAATCACAATGGGTTTGTCAATAAAAAACACCGGATCACATTTCCTAGGTAAATTTCTTATTTCACCAACTTATTTCTTTGATTTTACGCAAAATTATTATGAACAAAATAATCAAAATAGAAGCACAAAATCTAGCCAGTGCTGCCAACATGTAAACATGTAAATTTTCCGGTAAATGTGGGAGTATATTAAATAAGTTTCAATTCTCATATTTTATTGACTTTAAATTATGAATCAGGTAAATAGGCATTTATTTATCATTCTGGTTATCTATAATAATATTTATTATTTGAAATATAATTATGATATTGAATTTCTGTTTGTAATATCAATTCAATAGCTTAGCTTTTGATAGACGAATTATTATAGCTAACCTGTGTTTATTTAAGCTATTCTCCAAAATAGCTGAACCCATTTTAATAATAATTTTACTGACGCTGATGCTACGCAGATAACATGTTATATCGAGATTATAGGTAGCCGCAGGGCATAACTAATAGTCAATATTTTTTCAGATTTCTAGGTGATGAAAATTTGAAGTTAAATTGAATTCGTATAGGTAATCAGAGAATCTCACAATGAAAATAATTGGAATCCCACTTAATCTAGTATAGCATGCACTGTGCATTAAGATTTTTCATTTATAAGAATTTGAGCAATTAAAATTAATAATATTTATGTATCCATAAATTTTTATTTCTTATTTATCTAACAATGAATATGAGAATAAAATAATGTATATTTTTTCATTATTAGGAACGTTTAATTGATCTTCCTAGTAACAATCGTAAAATATGGCTGCTTATTGCCACTTTTAAATAAGTAATTTGATTTTTGGTTAGGCATTTCCATAGGAACAACGCATGCGAAGCATCAGGCAGAAAAAAGTTGTCAGCCAGTTAATAGGCACAAAGAATTATTTATTCAAACTAAAATTAGACAGTGAACGGAGAGTTGGAATACACTGAGGGCTGAACAGATTTTGTTGAAATTTCTTCGATTAGCAAATACGTTACTATTTGATCCCGGGACAGTACAGTGTTCTGTTCTGTGCTTGTGGGATAATCAAATTCACTGCAGTTAGCACCATAAAGCGCTGGCGTAAATTGAAAATTATAAAAAGTAGGTCTAATAGACGATGACCGTGGCTAAAGCAGTACCTACGTAGATTTTTTTATAATCTACATATTCATTTGTAAACAATTATTAGGAAGAATATTTATAAAAATTATGGGTAAATTTTTCTTCAGTTGGCAACTCGATATACAATGACACTCAATGTCATTCCGCCATTGTTAGGATTCAAGTTTGATTTGACAGGATGCCATCCTTACTTTTCATAAATCCATGGGAAGGAGTATCAGAAAAACATAAAACGAAGCACTCCAATCAAGCAAGCATGCCAATCAATCAAATAGTATGCTGGCCATCGCCATTACGGCTTTATACACCAACTGATGAACCCCATTGTAAACAAACCAAAATAAACGGAAAACGCCGTCTTGTGTGGTCAGATGTTGCAAAAATCACAATGGGTTTGTCAATAAAAAACACCGGATCACATTTCCTAGGTAAATTTCTAATTTCACCAACTTATTTCTTTGATTTGACGCAAAATTATTATGAACAAAATCAAAATAGAAGCACAAAATCTAGCCAGTGCTGCCAACATGTAAACATGTAAATTTTCCGGTAAATGTGGGAGTATATTAAATAAGTTTCAATTCTCATATTTTATTGACTTTAAATTATGAATCAGGTAAATAGGCATTTATTTATCATTCTGGTAATAATATGTATTATTTGAAATATAATTATGATATTGAATTTCTGTTTGTAATATCAAAACAATAGCTTAGCTTTTGATAGACGAATTATTATAGTGTTTATTTAAGCTAACCTCCAAAATAGCTGAACCCATTTTAATAATAATTTTACCGACGCTGATTACTACGCAGATAACATGTTATATCGAGATTATAGGTAGCCGCAGGGCATTACTAATAGTCAATATTTTTTCAGATTTCTAGGTGATGAAAATTTGAAGTTAAATTGAATTCGTATAGGTAATCACTGTAATCAGAGAATCTCACAATGAAAATAATTGGAATCCCACTTAATCTAGTATAGCATGCAGTGTGCATTAAGATTTTTCAATTATAAGAATTTGGGCAATTAAAATTAATAATATTTATGTATCCATAAATATTTCTTATTTATCAAACAATGAATATAAGAATAATGTATATTTTTCATTATTAGGAACGTTTAATTGATCTTCCTAGTAACAATCGTAATATATGGCTGCTTATTGCCACTTTTAAATAAGTAATTTTTATTTTATTTTTGGTTAGGCATTTCCATAGGAACAACGCATGCGAAGCATCAGGCAGAAAAAAGTTGTCAGCCAGTTAATGGGCACAAAGAATTATTTATTCAAACTAAAATTAGACAGTGAACGGAGAGTTGCAATACACTGAGGGCTGAACAGATTTTGTTGAAATTTCTTCGATTAGCAAATACGTTACTATTTGATCTCGGGAAAGTACAGTGTTCTGTTCTGTGCTTGTGGGATAATCAAATTCACTGCAGTTAGCACCATAAAGCGCTGGCGTAAATTGAAAATTAAAAAAAGTATGTCTAATAGACGATGACCGTGGCTAAAGCAGTACCTACGTAGATTTTTTATAATCTACATATTCATTTGTAAACAATGATTAGGAAGAATATTTATAAAAATTATGGGTAAATTTTTCTTCAGTTGGCATCTCGATATACAATGACACTCAATGTCATTCCGCCATTGTTAGGATTCAAGTTTGATTTGACAGGATGCCATCCTTACTTTTCATAAATCCATGATATTTATATTTCGGATAAGATCGTCTATTTTTCTGAAGCAGTGATAAATCACCGAACGAACTCTAAAGAGTTTGTTTATTTCGAAAAGGTGGTCAATATTTAACCAACAATAGAATTGCCTTATGTTATTTATATGTATTATAACTTATAATATAACCTTATGTTAGGAGACCCTTGCAACAACAGCCGCATAAAGGGGACAAACATTATTGTCAACATTTTATAGTGACTAAAAAATTCTCCGACATGATGGATGTCACATAATCCCAGGGTTTACATTTTTCAAACAATGCAGACGAAATATTCACATTTTGAGAATTTATTGTGTACCTAGCGGTCCGCCCCGGCTTCGTTAGGGTTTTAATCAAAAATTTCAGAAATCATACACACTAAAACGATGGGTTTCACAGTTTTCATACGGATCCCTTACTTTTTTAAGCAGCATTGGGGCTTTTGACATTGACGCGACACTTCATAACTGACACTGGCCGTAGAGAAAAAGCAAGCACAGTGCGCTATATATTCAACCTCTTTTTCTATTCTGACGCGTCATAATAGAAAATGAGGTTGAATATACAGCGCACGGTTCAATTATTGAATTTTTTCATGCGGATCCCTAACTTTTTTGAAAATATTATATAGCCTATGTTCATCACGGAAAATATAGGATTCTAATGGTGAAATAATTTTTCAAATCGGTCCAGTAGTTACGGAGCCTATTCAATTCAAACAAACAAACAATAAATTTTTTCCTCTTTATAATATTAGTATAGATCTCTTTATAATAAAACTAGCGGCCCGCCCCGGCTTCGCACGGGTATTAAACAAAAATTTCAGAAATTATACACACTAAAACGATGGGTTTCACAGTTTTCATACGGATCTTTACTTTTTTTAACAGCATTGGGGTTTTTGACATTGACTCGACATTCCAAAACTGACACTGGCCGTAGAGAAAAGCAAGCACCGTGCGCTATACAACCTCTTTTTCTATTCTGACGCGCATAATAGAAAAAGAGGTTGAATATACAGCCCACGGTTCAATTATTGAATTTTTCATGCGGATCCCTAACTTTTTTGAAAATATTATATAGCCTATGTTCATCACGGAAAATTAAGGATTCTAATGGTGAAAGAATTTTTTTACTCGGTCCAGTAGTTTCGGAGCCTATTCAATTCAAACAAACAAACAAACAAACAAACAAACAAACAAACAAACAAACAAACATACAAACAAACAAACAATCAAATCTTTCCTCTTTATAATATTAGTATAGAATAGATATAGATATTAGTATAGTATTTATTTATTATTAAGACCTATTCGAACTACATTCCTGCAAATTAAATCATTCATCACTATAAAAACATTTGAATTGTCATCTTTGAAAGTCAATTACCGATGAAGTTCTGGTGTCCATTCGTCTGATATG
>CAWVOY010000386.1:0-19929 GCA_963931895.1 Eupithecia pulchellata | reverse complement strand
ACAGGTCATTATAATAGACACCGGTAAAGTGATCAATCTCGACTTTATAAATCGATAGGCAAGAAAAGGGGTTCGAAGATTCTTGTTCGAAGCCTGGCTTAGTGCCACGCATCCAGACAAAAAAAATATAACAAAAAAATATATGATCACTGTAGTCCTAAAACGTCATATTTCTATAGTCCTAAAGAGTCTGCAAAAAAGATCGAAGTTGAAAAATATATAATTATTACCTTGGAAACTATTTACGAAGAATATTGTGAGTAAGAAACATTTAACAATTAACTATTGATCTTTTATCCTCCATTTTGAAAAATATTCAAAATGGCGGTCGGTTGACTAAGCCAAAATCTTGAAACCTCTTTACTCATATTTTAAAACACCGATAATTTTCCATCGCTTGTTTTGTTTCATCACTTCATATTAGTTTTTGAGAAAACAGCTTGCTTAATTATGTTTTTGCACATATCCTTATGGGTTAGGTAATCTTTTTCCTTGCCGACTTTCAAGAAGACCCGACTAGATCCATTGTTGTGACTTACGCCCACAGATACGTACCTAGATAGTTAATTTGGCATTTATACCTACTATTGGTATAAATATCAAACTTGGTACTTAGTTTTGCTATCCGAAGGCTGGTCCCTATATACTTATACCTATACCCTATACACTCTTTGAAGTATTTATTTTCAAAGAGTGTGACCAACTGCAGTTTGATACCGCAGTTCTTTATTTCTAAGGACCCCACGTTTCTGAATTTTACATAGATTCATCGCCCACATTATACAAGCTATACTTGCCAAACTTTGCAAGATTACTAAGACCTATTCAACTGAAAAGGTAACTATACCGACCAACAGCTTTATTGTCTAACTTGAAATCCATTACCAGTGAACTTCAAACCGATGACCAGTTGTAGATCCAGTCAGAATGTTGTCGGTATTGTCTAAAGTATTCAACTGGACTTGGTTTCAGCTATTTACACAATACGAAAGTGACAATCGAAGTCCAGGCTAGGATTAAAATGCAAAATTGAAGCCGATTATGACTACCAGTTGAGTTAAAGAATAGAGCCGTGGCTGGTTAATTCATATTAGACAGATAGATATAAACAATGTCGTGTGTTATATAGTATATACGTGTGTCAGTATGAATATTTACCGATATCTGAAGGCTGCTCTCGATACTTTTCATCATAAAGTAGTTTAAAGTGTTCATCCTCATCGGGCGTGAGGAGACCGATACAATCCGGGTGCGACACAGCCACGTGCAAGTTCCTCATCTCCACGGGGCCCACGTTTGTCAACTCCACGTCGATAGTTCGCATCTCGCCGCTTATTATGTCGGGATGAGTTTCCGAGAATGTCATCTGAGAAATAATTTCATTTATTTAAAACTAGCTGTCCGCCCCGGCTTCGCACGGGTATTATATAAATATATTATACACACTAACACGATGGGATTCACAGTCTTCATACGTGAGGTGTAGTATGTAACTATGTCTTAAGCTAGATTAGATAATATATTCTTTAGTAATAAATCAACAGCAGTCAGATGCAGTCGTTTCACTCATAACCCGAAACCATACCTCCCTTCATGGCGACCTATGCCATATATGGGGCGCGATCGGTGCGTCACGCGAACACAGCCGCGATGATCGGTTTCAATTAATAAGTTACTGTGTGCAATTAAAATTTTAAATAAATATCATAATGGGAAAAACATATTCGAGAGAAGAAGTTGTTATAGCCCAAAACGCGAGCGGCGGTGGAAATGCTTTGGATTTAGAGCAGTTGAAGAGTCACGCAACCTACACAAGTTTCACGGTTGGGATCGATCGATCTGGGTTTGCTCTACGTAGCGTTCCGACTTTACAAAAAATGTCGCCGACAGTGGTTCCAGCAGGAGATTAACGAACATACGTTGAGAAGGAGTCACAGTTGGTTCAGGCGCCGGGAGATAGAAGGAGTCCAGAGGGATGAGGCCGGCGTTACGACAGCATGAGTAGGAGACGAAAAAATAATCGTTTGCAGTGCGCGTATGTAGTGCAGTGAATATCCTATTATTTTTTTTTATTTGCGGCAATAGAGTGAAAAGTGCGGAAAAGTGAACTTTAGCGAAATGCGTAAATTGGTAATCCATTATTAAATGACATTTTACAATAATAAAGAGTAAATAGAATAAGTATTTTACGAACAGTAAGAATAAGTACTTTAAAAATAGTGTAGTGTTTCTATCACTGGAATTTGTGTCCTTACCTTATACGGAGAGTGCCGAGAGTTTCGAGAACAACGAAGTGCCCTACTACCGTAATGTACTCGAATGTGGAATGGTATGTAATTTTAAAAATCTTTTTTATATTGTGTATTAAACTAAATGGAAGAATTATTAGAGTGCCTTTATAAATTAATAGAGACAAAGAAATATTTAATTAAAAAAGGTAAATCTAGATTTCAAGGAAATGTAATAACGAATAAGTTGGGAGAAACAGAAAATGTTTACGAGAAAAGTAAAGTATTACTTGAATTATAAAGTAAGAAAAAAGATTTAGATATAAATTATGTTAAATTATTGCGAGAAAGGAAAGATGAAATTTATGAGTGTTATGTAAAAATAATAGAACTTTGTTCTGAAAAAAGTGATTCTAAAGGTCAAAATCGTTCAACTTCAGAACCAATCATGGAGTTCGACCTAAAAACGGCGTGTAGCTTAATCCCTGTAATGAACAATAGCGGAAGTAACATCAAAGGTATCATTGACTCTGTGGAAATGTATTCGGAAATGTTATCAGAGGCTGGTAAACTGTTATTGATTAAATTTGTAGTGAAAAGTAGATTGTCGGAAAATGCAAAATTGAGAGTTTCTAGGGAATATTCGGCCGTAAGTGATCTTATCACAGATTTGCGGAAAAATTTATTGCCGAAACAGTCATTTGCGGCTATACAATCTCGATTACTCACAGCAAAGCAAGGCTGGCGCACAATCGACCAGTACGCGACTGAGATCGAGAAATTATTCACTAATCTCACAGTTTCGCAAGCAGATGGTAATTCAGACAACTATGCTGTTTTGCAACCATTGAATGAGAAATTAGCGATTAACAGATTTTCAGGAGGTTTACGCGACAGCAGGCTTAGCACGATTATAGCGGCGCGTAACTACGAGACCTTGAAGGATGCCATCCAAGGAGCCAAAGACGAGGAGTTATCAGCGGAGTCGATTCCAAAAGGTGATGAAAACATCATGCATTTTTCGAGAGGAAGAGGTAAGTCGAATACCTATAATAATTTCAGGAACGGACAGAGAAACTACCGTGGAAACTCGAACTCGAACGTGAACTCGAACTACAGAGGTAATTATTTCAGCCGAGGGAGTTACCGTAACAACAGGGGCAATTATGCTAATTCTCGCGGCGTACCCCGACCACAGTATAATAATCGTGGTTATAATAGAGGTTCTTATTATCGCTATAATAATCAGCGCACTCGAGGTTACCAAGGTACGAGTGAGAATCGATCGAATTATGAGACGCGTGGTAGAGGTAATCCTAATCACCGTGTTTTATGTACGGAGCAACCGAATAATAATGATTCTGTAAATACTGAACAAAAGTCTGAAGGAAATAACATGCAGTTTTTTCGATTTTAAGCATAACATCTTAGCATTTTATGGCAAAGCGAAATTTCTATCTTTTTACATTGGCAATAGAAAATACTTTTGGTTACTCGATACAGGAGCGTCATTATCTATAATAAAAACCGACTCATTACCTAGTAACAGTGTTATAACAAGAGAGGAGACATCCGTAAATGGCATAGCAGGTCAAATAACGTCAACCGGTTTTATTCATCTTAGTTTGATGCATCTAGAAGATGAACATCGAGTCGAATTTGATATCAAGCTTCATATTTTTGATGACATACCTTTAAAAGCCGATGGAATATTGGGACTAGACTTTTTGTGTCGCTATGCATCGAATATCAATTTTAAAACTAACATCATGACACTTTCTAAATATGGAATGGAATATTCTTTGAAGTTGTTTGACACTATCAGTTACTCAAATGAATTGTTACACATTCCAGCACGAAGTGAATCTATTCATTATTTACTTTTGGATACTGATATGAAAGATGATTGTATTGTTCAAAACCAGCAATTGAGGGAAAATATTTTTCTTGCAGGAAGTATAGGCAAGGTAAAGAACAACAGATTACCTGTAAAAATTTTGAATACAAGCGAAAATGACGTGACTTTACCAATGTTTCAACCTGAATTATTTTCATTGAAAGACTATGATTTATGTAAATTTGAACAAACTTCGAATGGTTTAGAGCGAGCGAATACTTTACTTCGAACATTAAAATTAGATCATCTTAATATAGAAGAACGGAAATCAATTCAAGCATTATGTGCTAAATATTCTGATGTTTTCTTTTTACCAGGGGACAAATTGTCAACCACAAATATTTATGAACAGTCAATAACTTTAAAACCAAATGTTAGTCCAGTTTACGTTAAACAGTATAGATTGCCACATGCTCTGAGAAGTGAAGTAAACGAACAGGTTAAGAAAATGTTAGAAAGCGATATAATTGAAGAAGCGAAATGTGAATGGTCGAGTCCAATATTATTAGTACCAAAGAAAAGCGAAAATAACAACAAGAAATGGCGATTAGTAGTTGATTATCGGAAGTTAAATGATTGTATCGTAGATGATAAATTTCCATTACCTAACATCACGGAAATTTTAGACTCATTGTCAGGTTCAGTCTATTTTACACATTTAGACCTTAATCAAGGATATTATCAGGTACGTTTAGACAAGCAAAGTAGAGAATACACAGCTTTTTCTACAAATACGGGACAGTACCAAATGAAGAGGCTACCGATGGGATTGAAGTCAAGCGCGAGTGCTTTCTCTAGAGTCATGTCAGTGGCCATGTCAGGCTTAACTTTTGATAAATGTTTTATTTATTTAGATGATTTAGTAGTTTTTGGCAGAAATTTAGATATACACAATAAAAATTTAAATGATGTACTATTGCGATTGAGAAAAGTAAATTTAAAATTAAATCCTGAAAAATGTAACTTTTTGAAAAAAGAAATTTTATATTTAGGTCATATTGTATCGAATAACGGAGTATTACCAGATCCAGCTAAAGTAGAAGTATTACGTAACTATCCGACACCAAGTAATACAGATGAGGTGAAGAGATTTGTAGCATTCTGCAACTATTACAGAAAATTCATTAAAAACTTTGCAGAAATAACTCAACCACTTAATAAATTAACAAGAAAATATGAAACATTCGTATGGACGCCTCAATGTCAAAAAGCTTTTGAAAAATTGAAAAGTGCCTTAAGAACTCCACCTGTATTAGATTTTCCAGATTTTTCTGATAATAATGAGTTTGTAATACAAACGGATGCATCGGGTACCGCCATTGGTGCAGTTTTATGTAATAAAAATATGAAACCAGTTGCATATGCTAGCAGACCACTTAATAAGGGAGAATTGAACTATCCAACTATTCAAAAAGAACTAGTAGCTATTGTGTGGGCTGTTAAATATTTTAGACCGTACGTTTATGGAAAAACATTCACCATAATGACGGATCACAGACCCTTAATTTATTTATTTTCGATGAAAGATCCATCGAGTAGGCTACTTAAATTTAGACTAGCTCTAGAAGAGTATAATTTTAAAATAATATATGTGAAAGGAAAAGAGAATAGTGTCGCAGATGCACTTTCCAGGATTAATTTAACATCAGATACATTAAAACAGATGAATGAGGAAATAATTTCTGTAATGACAAGAGCTCAGGCAAGGAAAATGAATCAAAATTCGAATCAAGCTAATTTTAGTAAAGAAAACGACAAGTGGCCTGATCAACCACAAGTTGTAGACATTCTAAAAAAGCCTAGTGATTCTGTGGAATTGACATTTATTGAAGAAGAAGAATTAAATAAATTACGAAAAATGAATGAGATAGATAAGGAAAAAGAAAGTCTAATTTATAGTGAGAGTAAAAAAGCATTGTATATTGATCTTAGTTTTAGAGCACAATTTACGCGAGACATTTTGAAATTTCGCGCGAAAACAGAGTATGCACGCTGTAACTATAGAACACTAAATTGAAATAACATGAAAATAACAAACACTTCAAATAAATGATAACCATTGCTTGTTAAGCTCGCTTTCTGTATATAAAATTGTAGCTTGCGTATGCAATGAATAGGTATCCTAACGAAAGACGCAATGGCATCACAGTATCGGATCGCTTGTAGCCTCACAAGATTACTTGTCATCCCTTTCACAATTAACGAAATCTAGCAGTGTAGCATAATTACTCAATTCGACAGCCAATCAAATTACAAATCGTTCGCGAGAAGAATCGTTTGTGTTTTGGAAGTAGGTACATACAAATGCGAACAATTTTTCTCGATGATGAAGACTAATAAGTCAAAATGCCGTACGAGACTCACAGATGAAAATCTGGAAAACCCGTTAGGTCTCTGCAAAAGTGGAATTTGTCCAGATATTAATAAACCTGTTTCTGAAGTTCAAACACAATACATTAATCACATTAACCGTTACAGGTAAAAAAATATTACCTAATAAAAAGATATGTGAAAAAATCTTTTATAATTCTTGTTTTGTAAGGCCCGCAGCTGCATTTATAAATTAAGTTTGGCACGCAACTTGCCGAAGGTTGCCCATACCTGCTTTAGTTAATAATTTTATTTTAAGATTTGGTATTCCTAAGGTTATTATTACAGATCGTGGAACAGAGTTTGTATCGGCAGTGATGGAGCAGGTATGTAAATTACTAGAAATAGAAAAACGAACATCTACTTCGTACCATCATCAAACAATAGGCGCATTAGAAAATTCACATAAAAATCTAGGAGCATTTTTACGAATAATGTGTAATGGTCAAAAAGATACATGGAGTCATTGGTTACCATTCTGGTGTTTTAATTTCAATAACACGGTTCATACAGCGACTAAATACACACCTTTTGAATTAGTTTTTGGTAGACCTAGTATAATACCATGTAGAGTAAGTAGTTTTATTGAACCTTTGTATAACCCTGAAGACTATCCATTAAGTTTAAAATATAGATTACAAGTAGCTCATCGAGATGCTCGTAACAATTTAATTTTAAGCAAACATAATTGTAAGAATACTTATGACAAAAATATAAACAATGTAACGTATGTTAAAGGACAATTATTATTAATAAAAAATGAAATAGCAAGTAAGTTAGATACTTTATGGGAAGGTCCATTTGTAGTCATAGAAGATTTAGGAGTAAATGTTAGAATAAGTAAAAATAATAAAGATTATATAATACATAAAAATAGAACAAAACCGTTAGTAACATAAAAAAAATGTATTTACTTAACTAAACATTTTTTTTTCTATTCACCCCCGAGGTGAGGTGTAGTATGTAACTATGTCTTAAGCTAGATTAGATAATATATTCTTTAGTAATAAATCAACAGCAGTCAGATGCAGTCGTTTCACTCATAACCCGAAACCATACCTCCCTTCATACGGATCCCTTACTTTTTTTAACAGCATTGGGGTTTTTGACATTGACTCGACACTCCATAACTGACACTGGCCGTAGAGAAAAAGCAAGCACCGTGCGCTATATATTCAACCTCTTTTTCCATTATGACGCTCCATAATAGAAAAAGAGTTTGAATATATAGCGCACGGTTTAATTATTGAATTTTCCATGCGGATCCCTAACTATTTTGAAAATATTATATAGCCTATGTTCATCACGGAAAATTTAGGATTCTAATGGTGAAAGAATTTTTCAAATCGGTCCAGTAGTTTCGGAGCCTATTCAACTCAAACAAACAAACATACAAACAAACAAACAATCAAATCTTTCCTCTTTATAATATTAGTATAGATTAGCGACCCGCTCTGGCGTTGCACGTGTCCAATGCTGACATAAAAACCAACCTCTTGAATCACTGAATCTATTAAATCCGCATCAAATGCGTTGCGTAGTTTTAAAGATCTAAGCATACAAAGAGACAGCGGGAGCGACTTTGTTTAACACTATGTAGTGATTATTAAACAACGATATCGTTACAGAAACACCTAATACGATAGTACATTATTTAATCACAATAATGATCAGTGGAGTCCCAATCTTAATCCATCCAAATAACAACTGACGTGAACTTATTTTAAAATAACAACATAATTTAAGATAATAAGAAAATCATAGAATAATAAATAGGTAGAATAGAATAATACAACATTAATAACATACAAAAATTTATAATAAAAATTTGCCAACTTGTTGATCGATTAACCCTCAATAGCATTTGGTATACCTTGGTTCCAGTATAGGAACACATGATATAATATGATGGTTCAAAGAGATTTCCGTAAGTAGGTACAACAGTACAATAAACACATAATATGTCATTGAGAAAAAAATAAATTACCTGTAAACAAGGTGCCTCAGGAATAACAGTAATTTGCAATCGTCTATCCGTGCTCTTGACTCCCGACAACAGATCCAATTTTCCTGAAATTGTGACGCCGTTCCCATTTTCACTGCCGCCTTCTCCGACATTGACTAGCCTGAAACATAATCAAATAAAATCGTTTATTGAGAAAAGGGGTGAGTACAAATATAGTTTGAGCACTGTCTCCAACTTGACTATTTACTCGAGATTTAAAGTCAACTTATTATAAGTAGGTTAGCATCACAATTATACTTAACCCTGTAAAGTCCAAACAAAGTTAGGGTAAAACTCAGTGCGCTATGGCGCTTATTAGGGTAGGCGGTAAGCCTATTCCTTTTTCACTTCATACACTAGCAAATAAAAAATTTTATTGAAGAGAAAATCAATAACACCTTGTTTCTTATATTATACTAATTCATGGTATACAATTTCACTTGTCTATTTTGTAAGCCTTTATATCTTTTATATAAACTTATTAAGATCAAAGGTAAGGTAAGTGATTATATCAAAAGATATAAAATACAACTTACAAAATAAAATAAGTATTTTGCTAGAATATGTGATCGATAACCAAAACCTACTTGTAAGCCAGTCCATGTACCGAAAGTCGTCCAACGCGTAGAGGTGTCAAAGTAAATGTTAACACTTTCTGAGAATCCCCTTCAATGAGTGTGGATCTGATCTTCTGCCCACAAATAGCGTTACTCTCGACGACGCTGCCTGAGGCCACGGCCGGCTCGTTGTTTAACACCTCTTCCGTGGATTCGTCACTTTGGACGGATGTAAATCTCCAAAGAAGTTCAACTTCTTTCAATACTAATGATAGCTTGAGAGGGTTTGATAGGGTGATCGATATTTGGATTGGTTCTGGAAAAAATAATAACAATATTGAAATACTATACAATTTACTAGGTCAATTAATATTAGCAATATTTATGCAGTGAAATTGTGGTCAAACGAAGGTATATTTTAAAGTAAACATATAAAAATTATGTATTCAAGCGTCAACTGGTGTTCATCAAGATTATCAGATACTATTTTATTAATTACTAGCGGTCCGCCCCGGCTTCGCACGGGTATCAAACAAAAATTTCAGAAATTATACACACTAATACGATGGGTTTCACAGTTTTCATACTACGGATCCCTTACTTTTTTTAACAGCGCATTGGGATTTTTGACATTGACTCGACACTCCATAACTGACACTGGCCGTAGAGAAAAAGCAAGCACCGTGCGCTATTATTCAACCTCTTTTTCTATTCTGACGCGCCATAATAGAAAAAGAGGTTGAATATACAACGCACGGTTCAATTATTGAATTTTCCATGCGGATCTCCCACTTTTTTGAAAATATTATATAGCCTATGTTCATCACGGAAAATTTAGGATTCTAATGGTGAAAGAATTTTTCAAATCGGTCCAGTAGTTTCGGAGCCTATTCAATCCAAACAAACAAACAAACAAACAAACAAACAAACAAACAAACAAACAAACAAACAAACAAACAAACAAACAAAAAAACATACAAACAATCAAATCTTTCCTCTTTATAATATTAGTATAGATTTATTAAATTATACTTGAAAGTTAACAGAAGAAGCTGCCGATCGCTCAGTTACCTTTGAGAGAACATCACTAAGAATTTGTTAATTATAGTGCATAAGCACGCAATCTGAGGATTAGATAAACTTCTATGTTTCCCTGTAGATGGAGCTAACGGCGCTAGAGTCCGAAAAGTCCCAAAGATTTATAGTTGGTTACTTGATTTTGTGGCGCAGATGTTAAGCGCGTCACGTACTGAGGAAAGATCGCAGGTTCAAGTTCCGCCGAATTCAAAAGTTTTAGGGATATTATATTTTTAATTTCTTTACGAACATCACCCTAAAGCTTTGTTACTATAACTTATTTTTTTTATAAAATGTAAGTAAATATAAATAAATAATGTTGGACAATCAACAACTACCAGACCACCCTGAACATTATATCTGCAGTAGACTCATTCTATAAACTCATTTCGAACCTCACTGCGCTGAATCCGCAGTGAGTTTAAAGATTTGTATTCTGTAAAACTCGATTTCGCCTGTAGCGCCTCAGTGTCGAGCGTGGTAATGAAAGGAACTAAGCTGAGTGAGATTTTGACATTTACGCTAAAGAAATAAGGACAATTGGTATTCTGTAAAGAAATTCCCAAATCATCTCGATAGTTAAACACGATCTCACTTGTCAAATAAAAAGTTAACAAGGAGCGATCGAATTTGGTTGTTAGTCTAGTTTTTTTCAGTTAGAACACAAAGGGAATTATGTCTCGGTCGTTTGTTTTTATGAGTTCACTAAGAAAATCTCACGAGCTAGACATTAGGTAATACTAGCAGACGTCAAGCTGAATGTATCAGACGTGTAACAATATTCATTATAAGTGAAAATTATGCAGCAATATATCGATTATCACAAAGCGTAATTTTAATTGGCCTGTCAAGTAGAGAAGACTTAATAAATAGATTATGGGGCGCACGCAATTTATATTAAAATTAAAACAATTTATAATCTTATTTATTTTTATTTATTTAATAACTACAATGGGTACAAAAAGTTGGCTTAATACCCGACCAAAAACAGTTTATTTTAAAATCACCTCCGCTCTGCTAACATTTTCAGAGCGTCTGCTATTGCATTAAGTGCTGATGCGATGGACTTTTTGCTTCAGACAGATGCTCCATTTGTATTTGAACGGATGAACTAACAGCCGCCAAAATGTCGGTGTTCCGGAGTTCCAGCTGTTATCGCAGTTCTTCCAACCTTAAAAATCTGTCAGCGGTGCTGGTCAACTGAGATCGCCGCTGTGATGGTGGTGATGGCGGTATCAATGTTCGCCTAGCGCGACGTGGACCTGTAACAATATTTCAAAGAGGTTATGTGTAGGCAGGTAGTTAGATATGTGATATGGTATAGGCAAATCTAACAGTAACTGAATTTTTAATACTCTGCCAGGAATATATTCAGAACTTCCAATATTAGCATTCATTGTGTTGTATTTCTACATTATATGTGTTTCCGAAACACACAGCATTGTTGGAAGAATGGTTTGTATTATTTGCCTTTAAATAATAGGTTTTAGTTATACTTTACCGACTTCAAGTCTGTTTTGAGCCTTATTCTTCGTCAGTAAGTAGCCGATCCAGAATTTCATGTTGAGCGGCTGTCAATGTCAACTCATAGCGTTTGTGTAATTTGCCGCTAAAAGCATCAAATTTTTTACTCATCAAGTTTTTTAGTGAAAAAACTGTGATTATTGCATATTAAAAGAGTTCTAAGTGCTAAATGAGTGCCCCCGAACCGATTGATCAGTCCGCTGCTTCGGACGAAGAGCGGCCAGATCTCCAATCTGAATCTCAAGAAAGCGCACCTCCTCATCCTCGGAGGATGAGGTAGGTAGGTAGGTCTAGCCTCACCGTTACCTAACAAGAGACACCGAGTTGGTAAGTCCCTTAGGAATATAGAGCGTGATCATAAAATAGACACGTTGATTACCCAAGTGGGGTATATCACAGGTTATTTGTCGCAATTTAACTCCGCGTTGGCCGGCCCTAGTAGTCAACCTGTTGCATTTCCCGAGTCGAGTACCTATCTTATAAATCCATGTTCCGATTTCAATATGTTACAACTAGGTGAATTGTCAACAAATTATGATGAAAGAAAAGTAATCCCAGTAGCTGATAAACAAAGACTAGAGAAAGTCATCCATCTTCAACATTTTGACTCACAGGCCTGGAAAGGCATGAGATACAGGGCTGCACTGCAGGGATTTACAGCTAGCCCAGGGTTTGTGGCACTCAAGGTAAATGAAGAGTTGTGTCATTTTAATAAAACAAAAGATTATTTAGCTGTTGCTGAGAACATATGGGCAGGACTTACCGATGCAGAGCTGGAACGACAGGACTTATTAAAACAGGGTCTACAAGACCTTGTTAACTGGGCAGCTAGAGATCCCAGTGAATGTAGGTTAAAGATATCCCTACATAACATTGCTAAAATTAAGCACCCACTTTGATTGCATCAAAAGATTGTAATGTCTTTATTATACCATCTATAACAGTAACTACCTACTACTTAAATCTAATGAGGCTATATTGGTGCCCTTATTACTGAAAGCTATTTTCTAGAGAAATCCTCACAATTTATAAACCAAAATGTCTGTTTATGTCATCAAGAAATAGAAGACTCACCGCTTTACTATTATGACTGTTATTTCTAGTGAAATAATTTTTCCATTGCCTTGTAACTGGCAGAATATAGAGAAAATATAAGAACAATAACTGAATTTTGATCAGCTTACTTACCTATATTTTGCACTTAATCGGATTGAGTGCTAAATAGCTTGGGTTTTTTCAGCAGTTACTCACATTAAAGTATATACCTACCAATCAAGGCCTATTTTAATGCTGAACTCTGACACTATATTTTTCTTGGAAAATCTGTTGATGTTGTGGTTGATTTTTTTTATAAAACCTTGATAATTAAATCTACAAAATATGTAGACAATGATTGCAATAAAATAAATATGAATATGACAACAGTTGTAGTGACTTGCACACACACATTTAAACTTAATTTTATAACTAAAATTAGTTTCACATTCATCTTGTAATATTTTGAATTGAAAATGTTTACACCCAAAGTTGAAATGATCATAAAAAATTAAACTCTCTATAACAAGCTGGACCTAATGCTAATTATTTATTATTTATATAAGACCACCTACTAATGCTAATTATTTAAATCACAAGATCTCAAAGCTCCTTGTTAGTTCAGTAGCAGAACATAATATTTGATTTTGTTGTGCGGAACAACTTGTATTATGTTGTGCGGATTTGAGAATACATATTCTATCCGTAAATTTTTAAAGGAAGGGGCTAAGTTATTGACTTTTAAACTTCTTAGATAACTATACCTAGAGAGCTTGTCTGAAATCTGATACACCTTTTTGTGACAAGAGATGGATACACTTGATCTCAATAATTCAGAGCCTATAAACCTGGCCGGCGATGTTACTTTAAACCTAAAAGTCCAAATATACCATTTTGTACCTCCATATTTCATACCTGTACGTTACTGAAACAGCAATGGCAATGTTCCATAAATAACACATTTGCCAGCTTGATCTCTCGGAGAGTTATATCACAATGGCTAACAGCCAGTTAAATAACTAACATAGTATTGGAACTGTACTTATTGCCCTCAGCCTTGGAGGCTGTATTTCCATTTTGGCCATCGTATGTGTGCCAGTGTTTGCCAGCAAACCAGATTAAAAGCTCTTTTGAGAGTGTTTGCCAGGACCAGCTATGAATGTACTGGGGATGTCCTAGCAACTGATGGTTCAGAACACTACGGCAATATACTCGGGGAGGTTTAGTGAAATAACCGTCTGCCGGCTAAATAAACTATCACAGTATCGGAACTGTAGTTATTGCCCCCAGCTTCGGAGGCTGTAAACAGATTTTGGGGCTATCGCATGTTTGGCAGTGTTGGTCAGGGCCAGTGTTGAAGTTACTGAAGCTGTTCTAGCGATAGACGGTTCAGAGCACTACGGCAGCATACTTCTCGGGGAGGTATAGCGGATAAGCTGTCTGCCAGCCAACTACCATAGTATCGGAACGATACTTGTTGCCCCCAGCCTCGGAGGCTGTAAACTGTATTTGGGGCTATCGCATGTTTGCGAGTATTGACCAGTGCCAGCGATGAAGTTACTGAAACAGTCATAGCGATGGACGATTCAGAACACTACGGCAGCATACCTCTCGAGGAGGTATAGCGACATAGCCGTAAATAGCCGTCTGCTAGTCAAATAAGCTACCAGAGTATCGGAACGATGTTTTTTGCCCCCGGCCTAACAGGCTGCTATTCAGAACGTGGGGCGTGGCTTTAGCGATCTTACATGAGGGCTTTTACAGTAAAGCAATGGCCGCTACTGTAAAGTACTGACTTTTCACTACCCTATTTCCTAGACTCAGCGGTGTGACCCACAGAGGTGGCGACTATCGTGCCCCTCTGGTTGACCTGACTTTGAGGTTAAAACTAGCACATGCTCTCATATCTTCGTAAAGTCAAAGGGATCTATCGGCACCGAAATCGTTCTTATTACTTACAGCTGCAAGGGCCGCATTCAGAAGAGGGATGTGATACATTATACCTCTGATTAACAGGGCCGTATTCACGTATTTAAATGAAAAAGACAATCATTGCACTAATAAAAATAACTGTCCCCGGCCTCGGAGGCCATATTCAGATGATGGGGATTGTCATACCAAGCGCGGTACTTTGCTACAACAAGGTCATTTCGATTTATATAGCGCCTTCAGTCGTGTGATCAGACTGTTCGAAATACTACCTATTACCCTATTAACCATTATCTAGTTGGTGCATATAGGGCGTTGCTACCCTGCCATTTAGAGAATTACTACACGCTTTCTCCCCTATGGAATCCCTCCTCAGATGGTGAGACTGAAACTTTTGGTAAAGTGGGGGGGGGGGGGGGGGTTATGCAGTAGACATGTGGACATCTAGACACGATCAATCACTAACCATCCTTTTAGCGCCGGATGTCGTGTAGCACTCTGGAAGGAAATATCCAATGTATATCTGGAGCACCATAAGATTATGGTTTTCATAACTAAACACATTTCATGAAAACAAACCCAAGAACCACCTGTTTAGTTGGAGTCTTTTTCAACTGGACCCTTATTATTATTAACTATGTTTCATAAGTTTCTATATGATTCAGATTAGTTAAAATCTGTAGATTAAACACTACTGTCATGCATGATACATAAAAGTACCAATAATTACACATCAGGGGCAGTTGCCCTGTGTTGATTCTACAAATTAACACACATTATACAGTTTTATATCAACAAAGAGACATTAAAAACACTCGATTTTAAACTGGTAATATTCAACTTTTTATGAACTTAGGTATATCTATACCTATGTCTTTCTAATCGTTATCCTTCGACGATGGCAACCAGTGGTGACCCTATTAGATTATAGATTTCTATCAGGAGTATTTTGGCTGTACTTATACTTATAGGTATACTCAAATCATTGATACATAGAAGATTATTGAGAAAGATCACATTAGACCCTGAAATTAAGTCCAGTAATTTTTTATCAATAAGATTTTATTGATATTAATTTGATATTCAATTTTATTTATCTAAGTGCTAAACTTAGTGAAGTGTAAAATGGAAGTAAGAACTTAAATCATTGAAATATGTTTTTGACTATCCGGATATCGCGATAATAGGATGATTTTTATACAGCTTATCACAGTTGTATTAAGCACACATGGTACGAGCTACAGCTACAACACAGTACGGCGGTCGCCCACCAATCTTAGTGATTAGTGTTGGTCTAAATGCGCACTTGTCTGCGATGATGTTGATTTGTTAAGTGCATAGAATTTATTTTACTAAATAGTAAATGTTTCCTTACTAAGAGTTCACAAAAACCTTACCTTTAAGGGTCTTAGTACCTAACTATGACTGATTTGATATGTATGTTGATTTATAATTTAATAAATACTTAATTTTGCAAAGATATATTTTAATTTGGAGATCACATAGCGTTTGTGCTTATTCTTTCACCAGCAGATAACAAACAGGTCTTCCAACAATGCTGTGTGTTTCGGAAACACATATAATATAACCGTTTTGCATAAAAAACAAAACGGATATTATGTGTGTGGAGAAACACACAGCATGAGCAAGGTGCTTGCTGGTGTTGGGAGACGCTATGAGTTGACATTGACAGCCGCTCAACATGAAATTCTGGATCGGCTACTTACTGACGAAGAATAAGGCTCAAAACAGACTTGAAGTCGGTAAAGTATAACTAAAACCTATTATTTAAAGGCAAATAATACAAACCATTCTTCCAACAATGCTGTGTGTTTCTCCACACACATAATATCCGTTTTGTTTTTTATGCAAAACGGTTATATTTTGTATCCAGGAATTGAACATGAACAAAGAAAGGAAATAACCTACTTGTGTGTCGAGGTGGCAGCTGGCTTGGTGGTGGTGAGTTGCGAAGATGTTGGTGCAGTGGTGTAGATGCTCGGATTGGTTGATCGGATTGGCACCTTGTCTGGAAGGAGTCTGCACATCGGGGTGTTCCAGCACAATTGGTGGGGTCCTCGGTGGTGAAGACAGAGCTGGCCGAGTTTCTGTAGACACCTAGAAATATATTGTATATTATATTTTACTCAATATAAAAATGATAAAAATTGCAATAAACTAATATTTACATCTGGTATAGCATAACTCTGTCTAACAGATGGATAAGATGTCCCAGGAATGCAGATTGTGTCAGCTATTGGGTTCTAAAACAGACAGAGAGACAGAATTATGATAAAATACTTCATTATGGATACTCATTGCTTCATATAAGTATAATAATAATCTAAGCATACCACTGTAGTGACTGTAGTATCCGTTGCTACTTCTCCCAGCCTTAAAGGCGCTGATGCAGATGCAGGCAATAATTCCTGGGGTTCCTATAAATAATATCATAAATTAATTTCCATAGTACAGTTATAAAATACTAAAATTATACCAATAGGTAATCAAATGTAGACCTAAGAATGAATGTACATGCAAGCAAAAATAAATGAATTGAAAGTCTTGACGCTCCCTCCCATACTATTGAGTTGGATGGCCAATCTCTCCCAATGCTTTCGTGCAGCATCCCTAGCACTGGCAACCTTTGAAAACCCCTTTGCAAGGCTGGGATGTTTTTCTAGATATCGGAGAAGAGCCTCTATTTGTGCTCGGCTAGGGTGAGACGATCGTTCGTTGGGACTGTAATGGTAATTAATGTTTATTATTGAATACAGTAAGATGCTTACCTACTTATTACTAGATTGTCATTTGTCAAGGCAACTTTTGTAAATACGTGGTACCTAATTGTACTTACTTCATCTTCTCTTATAGTCATCACATCAATATCCAAAATCCAAATTAGTATGATTTCACTTCATAGGTACACAGTGCACTCTCGTACGTAAACAAAACAGACAAAGTAAAACAAGGCCTGTCAACTTTTGACAGTGACACAACGAATGAGGCAACGAATTAGTGTCTATTCCACCAAAATAAAAATCTACTCATATTTTTTAGCAATTTTATTGATTTTAAGTAATTTTAATACATTTTCGACCTTCTATTTACATAATATTACAAAAATAATTTGTATTATTGTATAAAAATTAGCAAAAAGATAAATCGATTCGTCGATTATTAGCTGTAACGCGTAAGTTCAATCCCTAGCTCATTTCGATACTCACTTCACTTCACTTGTGCTTAAAAACATACACAAAATACCATTCTAAGGTGAAGTGGGCTTGCGTTCGAAGTGAGCGCGGTCACTTGAGTGAATTCGAGTTTGAATTCGATTTTTTACAGAATGAGTCTACAGATCGTCCAAACATTTGTCCCGAGGTGGGAATCGAAACCGCAACCTCCTGGTTTTCTCCTGGGTCGCAGGCGGACCTTAGCCCACCGCGCCACAGAGGTCGTCTAGAACGCGTTAGGACTTGTTGATTTAACCGATAACTAACCTCCTTTCGGCACCACCGGATCGCAATCAGTCCCGTCGTTGTACAGATCGACAGTCGGCTTAAAGATCATCGGCACTGATCCCTGCGCGACTTGTAGCAGCATTTCCTCCATTCTGTGCCACATCTTATTGTCACCTGGCGGATAGAAAAACTTAATTTTACCTCACAAGATATACCTAGGCAGTCGTTCTGTGTCACAGTTTAGTTTAGGATAGAGTTTTAAAGTATCATTAAATATATATATTTAATATTGTTTATGTCATAAGGTATCCAGAGTAATTATTAGAGATATTTAACTTTTCTATGTAACTTTGTAGCTACATTTCTTGGAACTCAACTCATATTCAGGAGGTGGGCGTTGCGATCTAAGACACAGTATTATACTTTTGAAGGTCACATAGTTTTAAGTTACTAAATAAATATATTTTTATTTTTTGTTTACTTTACATATATACAGGGCGTCCCACAGCTATGCCACATGGAGGGATAATTTCAGATATATTTCATATTAGCGAAAGATATTGTATACAGAAATTGTTGCCCATACTCTTCTAAGATTGGTGTTATCTCTCGCTTGAGCACAGAGTATTGTAGCAATGCCAACGTACCTGTCCCGGAGGCCACCGGGTCCGCTAGCGAGAGCGAGGTGGCGGCGCGCCGGCCCGGCGACGACAGCGGCGCGGGACCCACGCAGAGCACGGCCGTGCCGCGCCGTTCCACCAACGGTAGTGGCAGCACTGGCAGCGATACACGCTCTTTGAACTCCTCACAGTTCTCTATCCATTGCTGCGGAGAAATATGGTTTTCATCTTATTGACGATACCGAGTTTTCTATCCATTGCTGCGGAGATATATCATTTTTATGTTATCGACGATACCGAGTTTTCTATCTATTGCGAGATGTATGATTTTAATACGACTTATCGACGATAATCCTTAACCTATCCTTCTCCAAAACGAATGATTGATATGGCTCCTTTAGCGTTAATTTTGTAATCTTGAATTTCTGTAGTTAATATAATTTTGTTTTTGTTTAAACTTCTGATAATTTATTCTCGCTCTAGACTTCTTAACTTATTATTTCTATTGTTAAGTGCTAGTTTTATAGTTCTAAAGCTTTTTGTTTCCTAAGATAAATAAATAATTTGAGAGAAAAGTTTGGGACGAGAGCTTGGGTGAGTTCGCTGAGAGACGGAACGAGCTCACTATCATTTCAGGGCGGCGAGCGGAGCAAGCCGCAAACTAGTGGCGAGCAAAGCGAGCTTCGCTGTTTTCTATCACGCACGAGGCGTATCACGTCAATTCCTCTGCAGCTGCGCCCCTGATACAACCTACTTATCAGCTGCAACACCAGTTAGGCTGGATGACGTTGGGGAGACCTATAGGTTGAACACTAATGCTGGACAATCCACACAGCATCATCTAGCCCCAAGCTAAGCAGATTTTGTGTTATGGATACTAGATGACTGATATGCATAATACAATATATTACATAGTTTTTTTTTATTATATATCCACAGCCGGCGCGCCACAGAGGTCGTCATCCATTGTTGAAGTAAAATTATTCTGCGATCTGCAGATATTCGTTCAGGATGTTCTGGTCGTTTTCTATTTATAATAAAAAAATCTATGTAATATATTGTATTATGTATATCAGTCATCTAGTATCCATAACACAAGCTCTGCTTAGCTCAGGGCTAGATGCTGCTGTGTGGATTGTCCAGCATTATTGTTCAACCTATAGGCCTCCCCAACGCCCATAACACAATCTCTGCTTAGCTCTGGGCTAGATGCTGCCGTGTGAATT
>CAWVOY010000385.1:0-15655 GCA_963931895.1 Eupithecia pulchellata | reverse complement strand
GAGTCACTAAAAGTATCACAAAAAGAATAATTTAATTCTTAATAACATTTTTCCAGTAGAATCTCTTAATTTAATGTCGAAAATTTTATGAAAATAATAAAAAAATTAATTTATTATTATCATGTTCTTGTGTCTTGCATCCAACCTCCCCATGGCATGAACACACCCTTGGTTACTTCTTAGATAGAGACATTCAAATCTGGTACTTAGGGGTTTGTGTGAAGTTTAGTGTTATTGGTAGTTGGTACTTAGTACTTTAGATTTGAAGATCAAGAAATAATGAGTGTTAATTCTGATAACTCTGTGGCATTTTTATTTGCTATGTGCCTACCATAACAGCACTCATAGAAACATTTTACAATGCTGAGTCAGCTATTATAAATCTGTTAGTTTCTTTTTATAAGTAATGCAACTTTATCATCTACCATTGTAAGTTTATTATGGCTTAATTTATCTAATATTATGTCAAACCGCACACAGGCTGTAGTCGGTGATCATGGCCGATTAAAGTCAGCAGAGTTGATGTACATCATAGGGTTACGGCGTTACCATAGGGCTCATGCCATTCGAACATTGATGAACAACTTCCCTAAAGCCATCAATGGGATGCAGGCTTATATGTTCGCAGAGGTCTGTGTAGGTCATGGGTCGTGAAGTATGATAACAGGCTGCCGGACTAAATCCGAGGGGATGCAATCTCCACAACAGCCTTTAAATTGAGATTACGACAATGGCTCTTGGGAAACTTGTTTTAGGCTATAATTTGCCCGCACTTGAATTTTAAACTACCTGCGGTATCAAATGCGAGTTTCTAAAGTAGCCTATACATATAATGTTACTGGACCCAACTTATCTAGATAAGTAATAGCCCTGTGCTTGATAAGAATTACCAATATTCCAGGTTAAATTACACCTTTCAACATACAATTTACAAGCAATATTGCATAAAATAATTTGAGGGTAGGTTACAAAAATTATAATTAATTTAAACAAAACCACTAACAATGAGATATTTACCCATGGATTCACCCTTCTCTCCTGATTTGTTAGACCCAGAGGCATTGCTGGACTGGCTTGAGTCATCAGATTCATATCCAAAGGCTGAATCCCCGCCGGCTTTGGGCGCATGGCGCTCGGGGCGCGGCGGCCAGCGGCGGGGCGTCCCCCCGTCCGGCGCCACGCCACCCATTATCTGCAGCACCTCCAGCGGGTACTGCCGCGGGGGACGTTCCAGCTGCCCGCCCATCACGTACACCTGCCCGCCCGCGCCGTACCCGCCGCCGTGGAACATCATCGGAGCGCCCTCGGCCATGTCTCCCTCACCTGCCGGCGACTTTACAAACTTTATCCATCGCCCGGCGAGTGGCCTTCCGAACCGCTCGTTCCCTGCGTCTGATAGGTACTGACCTGCAACTCGACTTTATATCCGAAGTAACAAATTGCCTATTGCATCATAGTAGGCGTAGTGATCTAAGTGTTTATTGTGCGACGTCGAGGACTAATAATTCTTGGGAACTTAGATCCGGAGAAATTCGAGACGTTTCACTTGTAGGACGACTTCGAGCTCGTTCCGATGGCTGTTGGTCGCTTTATAATTTGATTACGTGTCACTGGCCTTGCACAGTACTACTGGTAAAACGAGCTATAATTATTTCGGCGTCGGTAATAATAAACTACCCACGAATTACGGCAAATCTTGTAAAAATCTAATGAAATAGATCCGCCATGACTTTTGTGCAACACATACGACATCTGTCGGATGCAGTGTTGTTCCAAGTCAATTTTAGGGTGGCCGTATCTTAATCACAAAATTGCCGTATTTTAGGGCAAAATCAGAAAAACGGGCCGTATATTCAAAGTTTTTATAACAAATGTTTACAAAATAACTAAGCTAATCCGACGCCATAAAATCCTAACCATTAGTAGATTACTAAAAATGGCGGATTATAACAAAAAAATTAAAAATAAACGGATCATTGGCAGCTGGAGTGCATTTTTTTCTATAAAAGTCGTCACTGTTTCCTATATTTTGGTTTGGTGTGCTGAGTTTTGAACTGTTTATTTTTTTAGGTGTTGATTGAACATCTCAGTGTAACAATCCAGCAAAGATAACTTTAAACTAATATAACTGAAAACTGAAGCAATAATTGCAGAAATTAGTTCAAGTCTTCAAATGAAAGGGCCGTCCTAAGTTAAGTGTTGTAATTAAAAACAAAATTTACATTGCACACACTAGAACAATACAACATTTATAACTAAGTGACAAAATGTAAAGTCGCTAGGTGTGCCAACACTAGTAAGTATTTTATTATGTTATTTTAATGACTTCAGGGAAACCCTTCGCTAGTAAGAAGCCTGTCGCTAGTGCATTCCGTTATACGAAAAAAATCATTTTTGTCAACGCTTCTGATACCGGCCGTATAATTTCATACAAATAATATACGGCTTTGAAATGTCTGCCGTATGCCGTATTCTTGACGATTTACCCACCCGAAAGCCGTATATTACGGCAATTGCCGTAGCCGGAACAACACTGGTCGGATGTCAGAGAAAAATTGTGACACGTGATTTTTGTTTTTTTCTTACGAATTTCTTGTTCCAATTCCAGCCAGTGTCCACAAATTGCTGTTACCAAAACATAAAATGTTTGGTTTTTTAGTTTGCGGGAGTTTGTAAAACGCTCAAGCTTTCTAACCTATCACTTCCCCACTAAAAGCAATGCTTTACCGTTTTCGTCATCGTATCTATACTAATATTATAAAGAGGAAAGATTTGATTGTTTGTTTGTTTGTTTGTTTGTTTGTTTGTTTGTTTGTTTGTTTGTTTGTTTGTTTGTTTGAATTGAATAGGCTCCGAAACTACTGGACCGAGTTAAAAAATTCTTTCACCATTAGAATCCTTAATTTTCCGTGATGAACATAGGCTATATAATATTTTCAAAAAAGTTAGGGATCGGCATGAAAAATTCAATAATTGAACCGTGGGCGCGTATATTCAACCTCTTTTTCTATTATGGCGCGTCAGAATAGAAAAAGAGGTTGTATAGCGCACGGTGCTTGCTTTTTCTCTACGGCCAGTGTCAGTTTTGGAATGTCGAGTCAATGTCAAAAACCCCAATGCTGTTAAAAAAAGTAAAGATCCGTATAAAAACTGTGAAACCCATCGTTTTAGTGTGTATAATTTCTGAAATTTTTGTTTAATACCCGTGCGAAGCCGGGGCGGGCCGCTAGTTTCAAATAAAGAGCGATGTTATTGAATGCTAGTAATATTTTTTTGACTTGACTTGACTTCTTTGATATGGCAATAATAATATTTTTTTTGTTAGAGAAAGTGGAACATCGGAACAGATTTGTCAATGTCATCCATCACTGTCACTTGTCAATATGATGGTTTATGAAGTTTGTTGTGGATTCTGGAAAATTTACAAAATTTTGTAATAAATTGTAAAAAATTATATGATAGCGGTCCTCAAACTGTTATTTACTCGATTATCTTCAGTCTCACTGTTGAAGTTCTAAAGGTATAAGTTACCAGCAAGCCAGTGATGACGTTGCCAGAAGACTATGTAACCCTAAAAGTGCAAGAAAAAAACTTTGTCGTCTCATTGTTCGATTATCCCTATCTTTACCGTGATACACACATCTGATATGTCACATTTTGGAGATTTTATGGACGGTGTGCCAGTAAAAATATCAGAAAAATATAAAAGACCCCCAAGAATCGAGCTGCCCTACTCAATAAGTGAGTGTCCTATTAGTGCCCAAAATGTTGTTGATTCTGCCAAATATTGCACAACATTCGAGACGAACGTTTTGGCCAAACTCAAAGAGCTACGTAGTGCTAAGGAGACGAAGAAAAATGAGAGAAGGCATCGGCTACAGTTATTGGAAGAAGCGAAACAGAAGAAGTTGGACGCCATAGCCACTGCCGAGGAGCAGGAGCGCCTCAAGCAGCTCAGCGTCTCCGACGTGTCGTACCCCAGCACTGAGGAGATCAGTGCGTTGTCCCCCGATGACAAACCAAGTTTTAACTGTGATATTCCTGCTGCTGACAGCGCCCCTGAAACAAGAGCACACCAAGTGCAATACCCTGTCTCTGCCGACCCTACAGACTCACAAATGAATATACTACAACCTGTACAAGTCAAAAGCAATAATTACCAAGAGAACTGTTTAATGGATGACCCCATTTCAGATCCACTACAAAATCTAAGGCTAAGTTCTAAAATGAAGGTTGCTCCCTACAGTCATAACGTGGAAACTTTGACTTTTAGGGACTTTGAGCATGACACATCCAGTCCATTTGATAATGTAGAGCTCAAAACTATAAATGACATGGAGCTGCTCGCTCAAGTCTTGCAAAATCAAACAGATCCATCAAATAGTGGTAGTCAACAGCATCCTGCTGCCTCAGAGGCATATTATCCTGTGCCTAACTGTTCCTCTCAAGCTAATCTAGATGGAGTCACTTATATGCCAAATTCCTATATAGAACAACCTGGGCAAACCCCAAGTGTGATTTACTCAACACAACAGCAATACCCCACAAATGGTTACTACATTCCTGCTGATCAAGAAAGCATTTACATGCAGAATTACCAATACTATGTTCCAGCACCTTACCCCATTGACCCTTATTACCAGATTCCAACCAGCTCTGATGTACAATCGACCAATGGGACACCTCCGATGGCCCCCTACTACTGCCAGTACCCTCAGGTGCCGATTAGCTACACTCCTCCTATGTATAATTTGCCAGTAGAAAACCGGGAAGTGCCTGCATCACATATTATTAAGTCTAGATCAAGAAGTGTACCAGATATAGTAAAAGAATTGAATGAAGAAATTGCTTTAGCCAAACAGAGAGCTAATGAGAGATCATTTAACCCAAGTCCAACACCAAAAGTTGTTCCCCAAATCCCATCACATACATCAATCCCATCAAGTAGCAAGAAACAGGAAGAGTCCAGGCATAGGAAGAAATCGGAGCAGCTACCGAACCCATTTGAGAAGTTGTCAGCTAAAGTTCAAGAGATGTGTAGGAATATTCATGGAATGGGCTTTCCTCTTGACAGGGTAGCAAGAGTGTGCACTCTTGTAGGTGATAATGATAAGAAGGTAAGCATTTGTATTCATACTCAATGTGCATGTGGGATATACTCTCTTTTATTTGCAACAGTAGCAGCTCAAAGCACATATTCCAAATTATTATTCTGATTTTTTTTTTTATGTTACTTTTATTTGTGGTATTTGTTGATTTTTTCAACCGTAGGTACCTCCCGGTAGTCACTTGTTTCCTTGTGAAACAGATGAGTTGGTTAAGGATTCTAAGGAATGTAGGAATATGTTTTCCGCTCGCTGGATAATGGTGAAGTTTGATTTGCCAGCTGAGCTCCAGATTTGCAAATTGTAGGTATACAGGTTTTGTAGTTGTTTGTTGTATATTAATAAACGAGACTGCCCAAACAGTCAGTACACTCTTAAACCTATTATGCAATTTGATATAACGCCTTGAAGTGATCTTTCCACGTTAATGACTGAGGTGGAAAGATCACTACATCTATCTAGGTTGAATCCAGGGTAATTAATCTTGTATACTTTGTTATACTATTCAGATATAATTTTGATTAATTCTAATGCAGATTTATTTGCACTGCCGATACTAATAAAACAGTAATTAGTACCTACAGTACTTTCTTACGATTTTCACCAATGTATGGACGGAATGATTGATGAAGAAGGTTGAGTTGTGTAATACATTTAGGTTTAGTGTGATTGCCCAATAGGCATACGTTTACGATTCTTCAAGATGTCCCGTCGGAAAAATAACATGGACCATCTCCGTTTTGCTGGCCTGCTCCGTGTGAATCAATAATGTCAAAAATGTATTCCGAAATTATTCCTCTTAAAAAGATTTATTGCCAATGCCGGGACGTTTGCTAGCTGTGCAATCTGTTTTAGACAAGTTTTAATTTAATTGCAGGTGATCGAAGGTCTTCTAATACTGGGAGATCTGATGGATCTCGGCTTCTCCGAGGGGCGGGTGTCGGCGGTGCTCGCCAAACACGAATTTAACCGAGATAAAGCTCTGGATGAACTTGTGTCGTAACGAATGATGCCGTGTGTTTGTGAAGGACGTAAATGTGATACTAATTTGGATACAAAAATATTCCGCGCACTCAAAGAAGCCTTCTGAATGTCTGATTCAATATTGTCTCATTGTTTTGTACTGCATTGGAAAAGGGACATGTTGATTTTTGTTATTCTGTTTCCCAGCACTCAAAGTGTGGGAGGTGTACTCAACAATGATTTGGATTCCATCCAAGATTGCAGATAATTAGGGAATAGTGGCTTTATAGATAACTCTAGAGTAAATGATTTTGTTTATTCTGCAACTTTTATATTTACTAAGAATACAAATTTAAAAGCTTTTTTTTTAAACTAAATAATGCTTGCACTAGATATTGTTTTAAATTATTTAAGAAAGAACTGGCTTAATATGTGCATTTAAAAATATAAATTACAAATAATGCATTTAAAAATGTGTGATTGATTGCACATTTCATAAATTAATTTTCATAGCTCAACTCATTATTGTAACTTGTGGAAGTCACAACACAGATAAGCAATAAATTTTATCATCAATATTTATAAGAAATGTTTTATAAACTTTGCCACCTCTGAACGATTGTCTTATGATCTTTCTAAATTATCTTGTAGAATTTCAAATTTATAGGACTTTCAAATTGATACCAAAATGAAGAATTGGTCTATAAATTAATTATAAATTCGGACCTATCAATGCATTTATCAGCAAAACATTTTAGTAAGTCTAAATCATTTGCAAGTACCTACTATGGATAAGAAAGCAAGTCTCTTAGTAGGGTATGAAAAATGATATGATAAGATAATACATAGTTTATATAGCACCATTCCCAAAATAAACAATAAATAACTGTAGAAGATTTTATTGTATAAATTGTAAATAAGTCATATTCACGTTTGTGCAATTTATTTTATTTACTAATTTGAATTAATAACTAGGTATTTTAAAACTACTTTTATATGATAATCTGAGTGAAACATGTAATCTTCACACGAATATTAAAATAATATTTATGTATCAGAGATGGAAATGCAGGCCATGTGATTCTTTCAATTCCCTTATTAAAACCAGTCATGATGATGAGCAGTGTTATCTAATGCAAACTTAAATGTAGGATTACGATTGAACTAGGATTATGTCTAGGACATCTAACTACTTGCTATTTACTATTGTTTTGTCTACTTTTCTCCTTAAATTTTCGGGATTTCTCTTATTTTATCCTTTATCATTATGGTACCTACCTATAGGGGAAGGTAGGTACGTAATCGACCTACTATTTATCACCTAAATAAACTTGTATTCTCAAAATTTAATTTCACGCTTTTTGACACAATTTTTTAAAATATTATTGCAAGATTACTGTACCTACGTTATTAGATGTTTTTGACATAATTTTACTTGCGTTATCAATCAAATTATCGACGAAGCCTAGATCGTTTGAGAACCTTAGATTTCTTTATCTTGCAGAGAACACAATTTTTTTAAATAAATAAAATGTTAAAATTAGTTGCACTGTAATAATTACCTAACTATGTTTAGACGGTTTATATGTCATGGTTGAACATTTTCTTCCTTAACGAGGGTTCTGTAATACCTTTTCGATTCAGTTAGATAGATAATCTGAGACATAGAAATTGTATTATTATGATGTTTGCTAACGAAAATACTACTCAAATGTCTCGAGTCTAAAGGAAATACGACAATAGACCGATTTCTAATGAAAATATTTACAAATAAAAGTTTTCTTTCAAGCGAACGTTTTATGTACCAAATTGTTTTCGTTTATTAAATGATACATAAATACAAGCTTTCGAAAACTGCCATGTGCAGTCGGTAAGTAAGTACCTACAATTGTAAACAAATGTTCCTTCAGACTCACTGGCAATTTGCTTTCAAAAACAGGTTCAATATTTTTTTTACAAAAATAATCCGATGTAGTTAACATATCATAAAGCTTAGACTTAAAATTCTGCCACGTGTAGATATATGTTAAGACGCTGTAAAATTATTATTTTTGTATAAAGTAGAGAGTATAAAGAATTATATGATACCATTACTTGTAGGAAAAGCTTGATCTTACCTGTTTTAATTTATTTCAAGAAAGTTAATAGAAGTATGTTCTTGGTGATTTTATACGTGACACAGCTGCATACGAGTATAAACGAATAATAAATAAATAATGATGGACACACACATTATCATCGAGCCCCAAGCTAAGCAGCTTGTGTTATGGGAACTAGATTCATGAAATGATATACTTAATACAATATAGTATATTGATAGATAGTTTTATTTTATAATAGACTAGCGGCCCGCCCCGGCTTCGCACGGGTATTAAACAAAAATTTCAGAAATTATACACACTAAAACGATGGGTTTCACAGTTTTCATACGGATCTTTACTTTTTTTAACAGCATTGGGGTTTTTGACATTGACTCGACACTTCATAACTGACACTGGCCGTAGAGAAAAAGCAAGCTCCGTGCGCTATATTCAACCTCTTTTTCTATTATTTATGACGCGTCATAATAGAAAAAGAGGTTGAATATACAGCGCACGGTTCAATTATTGAATTTTTCGTGCGGATCCCTAACTTTTTTCAAAATATTATATAGGTAGCCTATGTTCTAGGGTGGAGTGAATTTTTTTTTAGAATTTTTATTTTCCTGTGTTATCAATTGATGACCCGTATTCAAATAATTATTTACGCAAAATTTCAGTTATCTAAGTTGATATCTTCAGGTGGCGCATTGGATTTGAATTTTAGTAAAAACTAAATTTTTGACTTACTGAGAAAACTTTAGTAATGACTATTATTTACTATTATTATTGCAGTATTTAAATTTATAACTATAAAAACAATGAATATAGCAAAAAACTCCATAATATCAACTTATTTATACCTAAATTAAATCAGTCTTGTCCTTGTTAGATTTCTATTCCTCTTGGAAGTGTTTGAAATTTCAGTGTCACTCAATTTCATAGTTAATCAGTGTGAGTAGTGAAAGGTTCCGTTATCTTTTCGATATATTCCCATCCGCCCCATTATCCTCCCCATCAATGGGGCAGTTGGGAAAATAAAATCCCATCTGCCCCATCATTGAAGTCAATGGGGTGGATGGGATTTTTTGCCCCATTGACTTTTTAATAATATAAAGAATAAATCTCACTATTCATATTCAGATACTCTTGTTCCTATTTACATAATTAACTGTTAGTAGGAACAATAGGAAATAAAAAGGCCAACTCTTTTGAGCTAATCAAGTTCTGGTTTATTGTAAATATTTCTTTCTCTTATATTTCTTTTCTCTTTTTTTGCCGGAGACCCTACGAGTACAGTACAATAATATATTTAGGATGATGTTGGGTCTACCTCGATTCTGCAGTGCATCAGGGATGTTTGCTGAGTATGAGACGGATCGCTTTGCAGCTATCCTCCGGAAAAAGACGGCATCTTTGATGCGCAGAGTGCGGGATAGCCCCAATAGCATCCTAAAAACAGTAGCCGGAAGGATTGCTTCTCCAATATGGCAAAAATTTGTAAAAAAAGTTATTTGAATTGTAATACTATTGATTATATTTAATTTAATTTATTGATCTAATCTAATTTTATTGTGTAATTTAATTTAATTTAATTCAACTATTTAATTTAATCTGTAATGTAATTTAGTTAAATAATTTAAGTTGTTTTTGTTGCATTGTTCTAAATATTATGTATTTGATTTAACTGATTTTAATTGTAATTTTATGTTAAGTTTACTAACAAATTATGGATCAATGAAATCCGAAATAAAAGATTTTTATTTATTTTTTTTTATTTTTCGTAAACTACGCTAATTTAAAAATCAAATAATAATCTTAGGAAAAGCAGTGAGAAATCAAAAAATCATACGAAATTAGTTTTCTAATCTTAAATACAGTTGTTTTTAAATACTTTATATCACAGTGAGATAATCACATTTTTACAATAATTATTTTTATAAAAACTAAGGCCTTAAAGGTACAAGTGCCACATAAAAAAAAACTAAAAACATCAACTAAATTAACAATAATTTGCTTATACTATAAAACTTTGTTTTATCACTAATTTCACAATCTCTTTCTTCACTCTCTTCCAATCTTTGAAAATAGAAACTAATCAACAAATTGTAATAAAGTTATTTTATAACTAATGTTTTTTATTATTTATAAAATACAACAACAACATCAGCCTATATAGTCCACTGCTGGACATAGGCCTCCCCTAATGAGCGCCATATGTGGCATAATTCATCATTTGGGGGTTATTGCCCATAATCCCCACGCTGGGCATGCGGGTTGGGGATCGCAGTTCGGTGGAATTGTTCTACAGAGGGCGCTGCTGCCCGCCCTCGGTGTGTTTCCCTTAGTCGCCTCTTACGACACCCACGGGAAGAGTTGGGGTGGTGCAATTCTATCCCGGCACCACACGGCAAATAATTTATAAAATAACTAGATATTATATAAAAATAATAGTAAATTATAGTGTGATTACTGACATCATATTTTACTACTATTTTTCAAACAAATACTATATAAAGTGTAGCATTCTAATATTTTTTAGAGAATCTTACAATAATTATCTTTTAGATAAGGCCTCTAAGGTACAAGAGCCTCAATAAAAATATATATCACAGTAATCACTTACAATCTTTAATCTTTAATCTTTGTAATAAAAACTAGGGGACGGGGACAGTGTCGTAAACACTCGCACGCATTGGGATTTCATTGCAGTCTAGTTATTTTATAAACAATAAAAAACCGATTCTTTACTATTTTCAAAGATTGAAAGAGAGTGTGAAGAAAGAGATGTAAAACAAGTGATAAAACAAAGATTTTAAATATAAGCAAATGATTGCTAATTAAGTTAATGTTTTAGTTTTTTTTATGTGGCACTTGTACCTTTAAGGCGTTTTTATAAAAATAATTATTGTAAAAATGTGATTATCTCACTGTGATATAAAGTATTTAAAAACAACTGTATTTAAGATTAGAAAACTAATTTCGTATGATTTTTTGATTTCTCACTGCTTTTCCTAAGATTATTATTTGATTTTTAAATTAGCGTAGTTTACGAAAAGAAATATTTACAATAAACCAGAACTTGATTAGCTCAAATAAGTTGGCCTTTTTATTTCCTATTGTTCCTACTAACAGTTAATTATGTAAATAGGAACAAGAGTATCTGAATATGAATAGTGAGATTTATTCTTTATATTATTAAAAAGTCAATGGGGCAAAAAATCCCATCCACCCCATTGACTTGAATGATGGGGCAGATGGGAATTTAACCCAACTGCCCCATTGATGGGGAGGATAATGGGGCGGATGGGAATATATCATCTTTTCTTTTGTCCAATAAAAAGATGTTGTTTCAGAAGTTAAAATTCGCACTTTTGTAGTATAGAATAGTACTAATAACTCTCTGAATAAGCCGTTCTCTTATATGTTCGTCTTCGTTAAGGAGCATAGCCAGAAAATAATTTTCAGGGTGTACAAAGACGAAATAGATCAAAATAGTCTTTATGACGGTCCTATTTAGGTCATCTTGCAAATAGAAACACCTTTTAATAATTATAAATACACGAATTGGACCATATTTGCAAGATGATTTTGTTTTGAAAGAAAACCAGGTTGGTGCGTAAAGTTTCACGATAAAAATGTCTGTATCCTTAAGTTTTTTGTCGGATTTCCAATACCAATACCAGTATAAACATTAGCAAATGTCAACCACCAAGAATGTACCAGTCTTCCAGGGTCCCCGGCAGCCAACATTAATGAAACGGCACCAGTGGAGATCGCAAAGCACATCTGGTACAAATATTTTTGAGCGGTGCTTATTAGATCAGTATATCATCATCTCCCTGTAATTTTTTTGGTCTTAAAAGAAGTTTTCCTCAGCAACAAGCACTTTGGTTAGACACAACCATATTTATTTATTATTTTTATTCATTTCTAGATATGCATTAGCAAGTGCGATATCAAACAGTTTTTTTAGGGAACAATTGTAAAATTCCATGTTTTTTTGAGTTGCTGCTAAACTTTTTGATACTTTCATGCTTGTTGTAATACGAAAATAACCTAAAGAGGACTTTATTGTGGCTTATTGTAGGTATTAACACTTTAATCCATAGTTTCCTAGGTCAATTGCAATAATTTCACGTAAATCTTTTATTGAAGGATCTTTTCCGTTACGTAAGTTCTGATTGTCATTTCTTTGCCATAAATAATATTTTATTATATCACAATACATTAGTAACTAAATACCAATTAGTTTTACTGGGTCACCGAATACAGGAGACCGCAAATCTTTCAGTTTTTTCTGCATCTTTTTAGCTTTCGTTCGCCAATTATTAAACAGAAAATTGCCGAATATCTAACTATTATCAGAGCAAATCAATGATATTTTACTACAAAATATAAGGTTCATAGATGAGATAAAGGTAAAAACTAACTGAAACTAGTCTAATTATGATCAAAAATTATAAAATGACTCAAAATTTTCGGGTCTATCCAACAACGTAAATTGCAAGTATTCTATAAACTACCTTCCAGGTGCGCCACCTGAAGATAAAGTCGTAGACATTTGATTTTTTGCACCAATGATGTAGCATTTACAATGGTCATCGATTAATGATACAGGAGATTAACAAATTAAAAAAAAAATTTTTTCGCCGTTTCACTCCACCCTAATGTTCATCACGGAAAAAATTGGATTCTAATGGTGAAAGAATTTTTCAAATTGGTCCAGTAGTTTCGGAGCCTATTCAATTCAAACAAACAAACAAACATACAAACAATCAAATCTTTCCTCTTTATAATATTATATTATATAGTATAGATATATTATATTATATAGTATAGATGGGTTATTTTGGTCCCAAGGGGGATACGTTTTGTACTTGCAAATGTCGTTTATTCTTATGCCATTCCGTTAATACTAGGTACAGACAATGGACATGGACACTCCGGTTACTTTATTAATTTCAATCACTCTCATAATTCTGTCTTCCGGCAATTGGGGCGTGGATTTTAACAGTTCTTATATAGGGTGATGGAACCAGTAATCGACAAGCGCCAGTGGTCGACACTTTTTTTTTCGATCATCTATAGTAAGCCTCAGAATTTAATTTATCACATGGTGACACTAAACCATGGTCAACTTACTCCCGACTGACATTTTTTAATACGTCACGAGAATCTGACATTTCATTACAAGACCATGGAGGATGGAACGTGACAACCCGAGTCGTTAACAGAAATAAACGCTGTTTTTTTAACTGAATCCTTAAGAATGTGAGTACACATTTTTGCTTATAATTTCGTCATTAGTAAATATTATTGTATTATGTTTGATTTTTGTAAAGTTAAATGAATTTGTAAAGTAATTTTATAATCAGTCTTGCATCGGGCATCAATTTGTTTAATTTATTACATTTGTTCATTACTGGTACTGAGAAAGTGACTTACTCCACAAATCGACAACTGTCCATACTTATAGTTTTGTTGACTTTTTGGGTTGCTAAGCAAACTTAGCTCTAATTATTTGGCTGGTTAAGTATATATTTGAAATACACCGATTGAAACACGAATACCAGTCAAGAACAATGTGTCGATCATTGGGTACAAAAGAGTGTCATTAACTGGTTTTCACAGATTTTGTTCTAAATGGCTCTTATAAAAAAATATACGAGATGTACATGGAGGAAACAATGGAAGAAAAAGCTGAAAGAGCCAGAATGAGACTTGAAAAAAACCAATAACAAGTGAGCACGATGATGTTTTCTGTGGGAAAATCCTTTAAATGGCCTGATTCTAGTTATAAAATATGAAAATGTATTTGGAAAGACAAACGAGCCTATTTGTTTTAAAAGAAGCTTATTCAAATTAAAAGAAATGGATAAACATTTACCCATTATTTACGAGTAATAAAATAAGCCTAGAGTTTAGAGTTGCTATAGTAAATGTAGACGTTTTTATGATGTTTGAGCTTTCTGCCTTAATTGCTTTGCTGTGATTTTTTATTTTGATACTTATTAATTATTTCTATTCAAATATGTAGTTAAGTATACCTACTTTATACTAATAATAATAGCTACAAGATCTCCTGACTGATATCAGTCAAGATTTTCCAGTGATGGTTGAGGCTAAATTTATAATAAAGTTGTTTTTGTGATATTTTTTAATTTATAAAAGGCTATTATGGGCTTGACATTACGCAAGTATACATAAATCTTACTTATTTCTTATGTTTATTTAATTCTATAGCGCTTTATATTCTGATGGGATTTGTGTCGATTACTAGGTGTTTTTTACTGGGTAAGTGTCAAATACTGGATGTTCATAATTGGGGAGTGTTATTTATTGGGGGTTCATTACTGGATTTTTTGTGTTCATTATTGGAGATTTTGAGTAATTTTGGTTTTAAACTTGTAATGTCCATCATGTAGCTTTTCTGAAAAACTTTCGACAGCCATGCCGTTCCCAATAATAATACCTGTAGTTTAAACTACAAACTGTTTTAATATCTTTGTATAAAAAAAAGTTATAAGAAATCAAATTACACAAATGCCTTAAGGTGTCACTTACTGGTTCCATCACCCTACGGAGATTCGCTTATCTCATGTCCCATTTTTGGTGACAGTTCAATGCCAAGATGTATTTTGTAAGCATGCGTCAGTTTAGCGAATGTTTGCGGTTTTAGTAAGAACAATACATACATCTTTTATATTTCGCGACTATTTAGCGGCTGGCTTATGATTATGAGTTCAGCTAAAGATAAGAACAAAAATTATTCACACAGTCGCTTCTATCTCTGCTATAAACAAACTAGCGTAACCGGTACCTAAACCATACGGGTTTAGAGATCAAGGGCGTTCATGAACCTTGAGCTTATCGATGTCAGCAGACTTCGTAATAATGCGAAATACGAGCGCGTACGCATGTTGTAAAGTAGGTAAAGGAACTACGCTTCCGTCGCGACATCTCAAGTTCCCGGGGACTAGCAAATAGGTCATCAAATGTAGTTTCCGCGAGCCGCTGACCCACCGGCCTCCACCAGACAATGGACGGCGTCTATTGTCTTCGATGAATGGCAATACGACGAGTTCGTATCTCGAACTGAAGCAACCGGGGCGCGGCGGCGGCGGCGGCCGCTTGCGACAGAGACGTCGCGCGCCTCCGCACCGAGAGGGAAAGAGATCTCCGAGCGTCCGAGTCTGAACTGCCGCTGCCCGCTGTCCTCGGTGCACAGCGCAGTGCAGGCAGGCAGGCAGGCAGTCGCTCTGCGGTCGGCACACGAGGCGAACTGCCAGCCAGTACGCGCACGTCGTCTGCCCGAGCGCACGTAACATGACCGGCTCGCATGTCCGCATGCGCCGCGCTCACTCCGATAACATTGCCGAATCCGATATTCTGCGGCGATAGTGCGATCGCGTTCGATTCATATCTTGAGACGTCGCTGCGACGGCGCACCATGTGTGACCGCTGCCGCCGTTGGGAGCGCGCCGAACAAAAAAGCAGCCCGCTAAT
>CAWVOY010000384.1:0-14410 GCA_963931895.1 Eupithecia pulchellata | reverse complement strand
CGCGTCCATGGATTTGATGTATATGAATCAAATTTGATTAATTTTCTACGATTTTTCAATTATTTACTCCTTGTCGTAAAGGCCGGAGTTATTTTATGTTATTTAAAAGCTTATAAGAATAAATGCGATCGCCCAAACCGACTATAAGTTTAGACATGACCAGGTAGCTAATAATATAATCCATCAGAACCTAGCACATAAATACAAACTCGTTGAGCCGACCGATAAGTCACTAACCCTACTACAAATACAAATACACACCGGAAACTGTATTGGAAAACGCCACCCACAAACTCTATTTTGACAGAGCCATCCTTACTGACAGAACCACACATTTCAATAGACCTGACTTAACCCTTCTAGATAAAACTAATAACCTCATAACACAGCGCTTCTCATTGACATTGCGATCCCTAACACGCACAACCTGCAAAACACCATCGCAGAGAAACTGTCAAAATACGTAGACCTGAAAAATGAAATAACTCGTATGTGGCGTCTCCAAAAGGTTTCGATTGTTCGAATAGTTTTGTCATCAACCGGCGTAATTCCAAAACAGTTATTCCAATCCATAGAATATTTAGATCTACCAAAGTCCACTTATATCCTTTTACAGAAGGCTGTAATTTTAAATACATGTAGAATAGTTAGAAAATTTCTTCAAAATGAACTTCCTAGTGAAGTCCGCTCACCTGAAACGCACTTGGCCTAGGCCCGTGTGCTTCAATTATTACCGGTTTTTCTCCGAAAGCCGAGAAGATAAAAATCTAACCAAAATAATAATAATAATAATAGCCTTTTATTCGGATCTACATAACAAGACATTAAGAATACAAACAGTGAAAATTTAAATTAAACTTAAAAAAATTAGCCTATTAACTGAAGTTAACTTTTTGTAGATCCGTTTGCCAATCGGCAAAGGCCTCCTCCAACCTTTTCCATTCAAATCTTTCTTGAGCCACTCTATTCCACATTACTCCTGCGACTAGCCTTATGTCCTCGTCCCACCTTTTCTGCGGCCGGCCTCTTCTCCTTTTTCCTTCTCTGGGGTACCATCTTGTTATGATTTTGCTCCACTTGTTTTTACCTCTTATCATATGCCCTGCCCATCTCCATTTGAGTCTTCTGATTTTTAATGTTACATCTGGATGCAGTTATGCATAGTTAGTCCAAGCGCCATTTTCAGTTTTTTGAGAAATGACATAAACGCGTTTTTATTCGCAGAAGATTTGTATCTGTATTGTCTGAAAGTAAATCTATGTGCATCGAAGCTTCTATTTGTAATTTAACATTCTACATAAAAAAAACATAAAATAAGTATATATTTTGGAAGATATAGCTAAAAATGCACTTGGACTCTCGAAAAATATGATGTTTTCATTTTACAAAATGAGTCCAAGCGACATTTATGTCGTTTGGACTCCTGATGCGTAATTCAATTCGAAAGAATAGATTGTTGATATCACGTGTAAATAAAAAAAAACCTAAGATACCCATTATTTACTCAGCATTTAAAACGAGGGGATGATATAGAGGATTGAGAAACATAAATAAAAAACTATACAAATGGCACAAGTAATATATCGCACCTCCAGATTAGAAGTTTCTCATCTCAAAAAACGTCTTCAAAAAATGTTTTTTTGGTAAATGTGATTTAGAGTTTTCAGGTTTGCATTATTTTTACATAATTTGTATCATGGCACAATCAAATTACGGATTTTCTATATAATTTACAAATCATAGTATAAAGTGGTATTTTATCTATATTTTAAAATTATTACTTTATGAAAATTTATTTAAATTATATAAGTAATAAACATTTTAAAAAAACCTAATGTAAATAAATACTAATGACTTATTTGTAAATAAGTTTTTTTATTCCGAGATGCTCGGCAAAATATTTGGTTAAATATAAACCTTTGCATTTTATTTTAGTTCGATGGGATTAACACATTTATTGGAAAAACACTATAATTAACTTAGTTCACTTTAATTACCTTTTAATAAAAAAATCTCAAAAATCGGTTTTCAACAGTATAACATTATTAAACTTACATTCTTGAACAATGTATACCCATTGTAATTAAAGACAATCCTAAAAAAAGATGCAATACAAATTCTCGGTGATTAGTTATAAGAAAGACAATGGTATCGATTTTTGAAACGTTTTCCTTAACGTAACATGATTGACTTTCTTAAAACTATTGCTGTGCTTTTCTTATGGATCGTTAGTGGAACAGCTATAGTTTAACACACTTTGCATAAGAAACTATACCAATAAACGATTTTGAAGGCCCGTATTATGAAAGCTTACACGGTTATAGATTTGAGAAAAGCGTTACTCAGGTGACTTAAAAAGCTTTTATATCACGTATATAAGACAACAATGAAATAATCAAATATAAAGATATCAAACTTAAAAAAAACCTCTTTTTAGTAAAATCCAAAAAACAGTTTCTTAGTAAATGTACTCTTTTCTTACCTTATTAAATTATCAGTAACTTGATCATTAAATTAAAATCACAATGGTAAAGCAGGAAATTTAGAGAGATATTCTCTATTTCTAATCATAAGTTCCTATTTATAAGTAAGAACTTATAAATCAAATCAAGAAATGTCCGCGCAACATCTTTTTTCATTGTGGAACGTGTATGGTCACGTATCTCATAAGTTAATAAAATTAAGCAATCACACCTTATCTGAATATCATAAGGTGTTGCTTCAGAAGTTATCTACAATAAAATGTTAAAAAGATTAGTGAAAATAACAGAATGGGTTAATTATTCCACTTCATAAAATAATATCTAGCAAAAGACCAACCTATCTAATCTACCATGTTCAATGTTAACTTTCGCATATTAATTGTACCTAAATAGAACATTATTATTAATTATAGAACCATACAAAAACTGGAAAATATTTGGAAACATCATCATCAACATCACCAGCTTATAATTAGTCCACTTCTGGACATAGGCCTCCCCTAATGAGCGCCATAGATAGCATCATTATTTGGGGGTTATTGCCCACAATCCCCACGCTGGGCATGCCGGTTGGGGATCGCAGATCGGTGTTGTTGTTCCGCAGAAGGTGCTGCTGCCCGCCCCCCGGTGTGTTTCCCTTAGTCGCCTCTTACGACACCCACAAGAAGAGTTGGGGTGGTGAAATTCTATGCCGGCACCACACGGCATTCTATGCCGGCACCACACGGCATATAATATTAAATAGACAAAATTAACTAATAAGGCAACAACGTTACGTTACTCTATGTTTAAGAACAAAACTGACCCTAACTTTAATCGGTCATTAATAAGAATAGATTGAGTATTAAACGTGATATAATTCAAATTACTTTTTTTTTTAATTAACTAGGTTTAATGTACTACAATAACACAAAATAACAAAGAGATCACTTTATTTCTCCAAATTCATAACAATCTTACCGGATATTTGCGTATTACAGTGTTGAATTCGGCTTAAGGTCCTTCCATTACTAAACTCGCGAAGACTTTTGCTGACGCAATACTAAACAGGATCACTATTTTAGGGGAGAGGGATGTGGAACCGCCGTAATTAAAGAGACGCACATATTCTGTTTTTAATATTCTAACCAACAAGTGGCACTTTTTCAATCACTAGCCGATGCAGTTTTATTTTCTGAGTCTTTCTACATATTAAACTCATTTTCCCTATTTTTTGAGATGAGTCACTTCTATACTGGAGGTGCGATATGTAATGTCTAAAAAAAATCAACAATCTTATAACAAGTTGTTGAGTATTTTAAAAACAAGATAACAATCATTTCAGATGTATCAGCTTTCTTAAACAGACGGACAGAAAATTGATCATAAGAGGCCAGAGGCGGGAATAAGTAATTAAGTAACTTCAATTATTGTTATGCATCAGCAGTCTATGCGACAAATGTATGAGATTATTGGTTTGCGTTACGAATCAAACTAATGTTTATTGTTTTGCAAAACCAGTCCAAGTAACAAACAACTGTCGCGTGGACTACTGATGCATAACACTTCGTCGTTTGGGCTTGTGATGTATAAATGGAAATGTGTTTTCTATTACGAAATTTGGTTATTAGTTTTAAATTGGTTAATGGGCTTGTTTTGCGTATCAAAATATATTGTTTGCTATAGAAGGCGCTTGGACTGGGTATCAAAAAATACCACTTAGAGTGAAGCTAGCTCCAAGAGTGTTTTTCCTATGGCTAAATTATGCCCAAGTAATTACAAAAATGCAAAAAAATCAAAAAATGAAATTTGGCGCTTGGACTAATTGTGCATAACTGTATCCATCTGTCGTTTTTGTTTTATTTCTGATGATTCGGTTTTTAGGGTTTTGCCATCGGTTGCAAAACCCTTATGAAATCGCTTTGGGTCTGTTTTGTGTTTTGAATCCTTAATATCTCAGAAACTACTGCAGCTATTGACTTGAAATTTGAAATAATAATACATTTTGTGCGCCCGCACATATTTATAGAAAAATAAATGAAAATAAATGAAAAATCAAAATGAAGATTTTCCATACAAATTTTGAAATCGAAATTTTAAATGGAACGTACAAAGTCGAAAGTGGTATCAAATGAAAGGTACTCGTTTGTAGAATGCAAAATAGTTTTTGAAATTTCGGTAGATTTCATACTTTTTAAAATATTTTGAAAATGGTCAAAAAAATGACCGTTCCCCCCCCCCTATCTCCGAAGATTGCAGAGCGATCGACGTGATATGTACCAAGTGTTTGTAGGTATTGATCTATATTTTATAGGAAAAATATAGAGAAGTCTGTAAAAATAAAACTTTTTGAAATATGGTCAAAAAAGGGCGGGAAAAATTTCTAAAGGGGTGACTACCCCCCCGAGTTGGGTATCAAATGAAAGGTATTGGTTTGTACATTCCAATGCAGTTTTTGAAATTTCGATAGATTTTATACTTTTTGTTATATTTTGAAAAAGGTCGAAAAATTGACCGGTACCCCCCCTCTATCTCCGAAGATTGCAGAACGATCGATTTGATATGTACCAAGTTTTTATAAGTATTGATCTATATTTTACAGGAAAAATATAGAGAAATCTGTAAAAATAATAATTTTTGAAATATGGTCAAAAAAGGGCGGGAAAAATTTCTAAAGGGGTGACTACCCCACCGAGTTGGGTATCAAATGAAAGGTATCAGTTTGTACATTTTAATGCAGTTTTTGAAATTTCGATAGGTTTTATACTTTTCGAAATATTTTGAAAAAGGTCGAAAATTTGACCGTTCCCCCCCCTCTATCTCCGAAGATAGCAGAGTGATCTACATGAAATGTACTAAGCGTTTGTAGATATAGGTCTATATTTTACAGGAAAAATATAGAGAAGTCTGTAAAAACAATACTTTTCGAAATATGGTCAAAAAACTAATTTTCATACAATGGGGGCTATTTCATTGAGAGCAATATCAAATCAAAGGTATGGATTTCGACAATTCAAAACAGGTTTTAAAAATCGTCTAAGTTTCATACTTAGTGAAATACGTAGAAAAAAGTCGAAAAAATAATTGTAGGTACCAACCCACTTACCTACCCACTAATCTCTGTAGTAACTGTAATAGTAGGGTTCCACAGCGCCACGAAACCGTTGTTCTCAAAATTTTAAAGTCCATGCCCAATGTATTCCACTGCGCTCGAAGAATATTTAGATAATAAGATTATTGAATTCATGAATTCCACCGTGCTCCAAAAAAATATGAGAAGAGTAATGTATTCTGGATAATCCACACAACATCATTTAGCGACAAGCTAAGCAAGCTTGTGTAATTCGTTCTACTACGATATCTGTTATACTTAATAAAGTATATATAAGTATCACATTAGATGATTTATTTTTGTGTACGTAGAAAAGGACTAGAACACTCGAACAAATAATCTGCAGATCTTACAAATATTAGTCCCGAGGCGGGAATCAAACCGCAACCTCCTGCGTTGTAAGCCCACCGCGCTAACAGGTCGTCAATATACGTACCTACCTAAACGACAAAAGTTCAAAACCCTCGGCGCGCGAGTTACACTCGCACTTGTCGTACTTGTTTAGTCTGAATCTGATTTCTTCACATTCAGCATGCTCCTTTCCATCGCGTGTTGGCAAGATGCTAGTTTGTTGGTCATTTCTTGAGTTAGAGCCCACGATTGGCAACCATAAGTGAGAATAGGCAGTATACAGGTGTTGAATAATTTGCTTTTTATATTAATATGCAATCTTTTGTCTTTCATAGCTTCTTTCAAACTCCAATATCTCTTCCAGCCGTTCGTAATTCTCCTCTCAACTTCTTTTCGCATGGGCTCTTTTTGGCTTATGACCTGTCCCAGGTATATGTATTCGTCAGTGTAGTTTATTTCGTTGTTTCCTAGTTGTATTGTGTTTTTGCTGCCATTTGTCATCGCCCTCGTTTTTTCTGGATTTAGCTTTAACCCCATCTTCTCGCTTTCTGCTGCAAGCTCTTTTATCATGTTGCTCAAGGTCTCCGATGTTTTCGCGAATAGCACTATATCGTCGGCGAATCTTAGATGTGTTAGGTGTGCACCGTCTATTTTGATCCCTAGATGATCCCAATCGAGTCTTCTGAAAATTGATTCCAGGACCGCCGAGAACAGTTTTGGTGAAAGCGGGTCTCCTTGCCTCACACCTTTCCTAACTCTGAACGGAACTCCTTTCTTTTCTAATTGGATCCTCGCTGTGCTATGGTTGTATACGTTTTTGATTAGTCGAATGTACTTGTGCTCAACCCCTTGTTCCAGTAGTGCTTCCCATATTTTTCCGTGCAGAAGAGAATCAAAAGCTTTGCTATAGTCTATAAATGCAATGTAGTATGTAAGCTGGTATTCGTTGTATTTCTCTAGTACTTGACGCACTACATGAATGTGATCGACCACCGAGTAATTTTTACGGAATCCGGCTTGCTCAATGGGTTGATGTTCATCTAGTGTTCTTTCAATCCGTTTCAAGATTATCTTATCTTATATAGCTCTATCTATAGCTTTCTTGACTTCAATATTAAGGATTTCAGGGACGTCTGAAGTTTCCACCAAGTCGATTTCGTTTTGTATTGAGTCGCTTTCGTAGAGTTTCTTGTAGTAAGATGTAGCTATATCTAAGATATCTTCTCTGCGATGTTTCCATTTTTCACTATCGCTCTTCGCTTTTACTACCCAGTCTATTGTATTTGTTAGTTCTTTGTACGCTTTTTTGATTCCACCCGTTTCGGCTATAAATTTTTCAATAGTTTCCATTCTACTTTGTTTTCTATCCTTTCTTATGCTGTTTTTGATTTCTTTGCTAATGTTTGCTAGACGCTTCCTCCTATCTTGTGTGTCTCTTTCACTGATTATGTGATTTCTTTCTTCTAAGAGTTTTATACTGTTCGTTGTTAGGTGTTTCCGCGTCTCGATTTTAGTCTTTGCAGTAATTTGTATCTGTGTCGTTATAGTTTTCTCTATGTAGTTATATTTTTCTTGTAGTCCTAGTTCCTTTGTTTTGTTTTTGAAGTCCATAAGTTCGTTGCTTAAGGCAGTTGCTATTTGTTCTAGTTGGAGTTTTGATAGTCTTACATTTCCTGGGTCTTGTCTTGGTCTCGGCATTTTGGGTTGCTTTGTTTCTAGTTCAGCTCTGATTAGTTGATTGATTAGTATTAAAGTTTAACTTATTGATGACGGTGAAGTTTGTGAAGTATCTGTTTCTATTGGTCATTATGAAATCAATTTCGTTTTTAGTTTTGTTGTCAGGTGAAATCCATGTCCACATGTTTTTTTTCTTCTTCTTGTATATAGTGTTTAGAATTTTTAGGTGGTTTTCTAGGGCGAAGTCTACGATTTTCCTTCCATTTCTACTTCTGGTTTTATTGCTGTATGTGTAAGGTCCTAGAACGGTGTTTTCCCCTGGATTTCTTTCTCCAATTTGACCATTCCAATCCCCATTACTATGATTTTCTTGTGCGCGTGTTCTTGGATTGCTTTGTTTAGATCTAGGTAGAAAGTGTTTATTGTTTCAAGGTTTGATTGTTCTGTGGGCGAATATATTTGTACAATAGACCATGGATCTTTGTATCCCGGTAGTTTCAGGTTCATAATTGCAATGCGCTCTGAGATTCCTATAAATCCCTCTACATAATTTGTTACATGTTTTTTAACTATAAATCCCACTCCATAGAGGCCAGGAGTTTCTCCTATATGATAGAGTAGGTAGTCTGGATGAGAAGATATATTTTCACCCACTCTTCTTACTTCACTGAGGCCAACGATGTCCCACTTGATTTGTTTTAATGCATACATTAGTTCTGTAAGATTTCTTCATTTTTGAGGGTTAGTACATTGAGTGCTGCGATATAAATTTTTGAGTTTGTTTGTTTGTCAAGTTTTGTGTCTTTTTCTTTGCTTTGTTCTGTAGTAGGGTTTTGGTCTCTTTCCCCCACGAAGACCACTCGGCTTGGGGGAGTTGTGTGTTTTTCAGTTTCTTTGTTGTTTGCTTTTTTGGTTGGTTTTGGTTTCCGTTTGCCGCGTTTTAGTTACTATTGTTTTTGGATAGTAGATGCATTAGAAAGGGAGTTGGATCTGCATCGCATCATATCGAAAGCATTTGTCCTGTTGTGTTTGGTTAATGATAGAGTCTGTTGCTTCTTTGGTTGGTTGTTATCAGCATTTGGTGACGCAGATATCTCTCTTTTTCTCTTCTCCTGGTTGGTATTCTCTTTGACTATTAGTTTATCATATTTCAGATATGCTGTATTACCCTTTTTCCTCTCTTCGGCCAACTCTCCTTGTAATGCTTTCCTCTTTTCCAATACCTCTTTCGAGTAATCCTCAGTGACGTAGATTTTCTTGAAGTTCTTTTTATTTTTTACTAGCAGCCCGCCCCGGCTTCGCACGGGTATTTTAAAGAATTTTAAGTTCTTACATACACACGTTAGATAAGGTTGTTTATTATTGAAGTTTTCATAGGGATCACTAACTTTAAAAATATTCTATAGCCTATTATTATCATTCTAATGATGATTTTTTTCCAAAAAGGTCTAGTAGTTTCGGAAGCCATTCAATTCAGACCACAAACAAACAATAAAACCTTTCCTTTTTAAAATTGTACCTTTACCTCCTTTACTTATATTGTACCTTTACCTCCTTTACATAAATAAAGAAAAACAGGGAGAACTTTATTTTTTGGCATTGACTTTTCTCTCGCACCGCTATAACGCCTACATCAGCCTACATCCTACATCGCATGGTTCCAATCTTGAAGTTTTTATATTTTTTGACATTGAGTTTTCTCTCGCACCCCAGTTACGAATAATTGTGATGTCTATGACAATCCATAACTGACACTGGCGGAGTCGTCGTAGCAAAAGCGGTGCCATAAAAAAAGAAGTTGAAGTTGAGTCATAGCAAAAGCGAGCAGCGCAAAAAAAGAAAAAAAAAGAAGTTGATGTATATCGCTATGGTTTTATTATTGAAGTTATTATACGGATCTCTAACTTTTTTGAAAAGATTTTATAGCCTATGTTCATCACGGAAATTTTAGGATTCTTATGGTGGAAGAATTTTTCAAATTGGTCCAGTAGTTTCGGAGCCTATTCAATTCAAACAAACAAACAAACAAACAAACATACAAACGAACAAACAATCAAATCTTTCCTCTTTATAATATTAGTATAGATGATTTCATTTTTTTTCCAGTTATTTATAAAGGAACAGAGCACTGCTTGTTATTTTCTTTATTTTTGCCTCCTATGCGATGAATTTTATTGATTTCATAATCTACTATATTTTTATGTTTAAATCATGTTTAAGATGTTCCTTAAATTTTTGTAGAAGATCAGAATTGGATGTATCTTTTTCCTCCAAGCCAAATACTACAATATTATTATTTCTCTCCCCCAAAAACTCTATCTCTTTTTCTAAATTTTCTACCTTGATTTTATGGTTTTTGTTTTCTTCCACGATAGGAATTAATTTTTCTTCCATCCTGTCCATAATACTCTTTGTAATAGATTCTTTTAATTCTGTTGTTTGGTTTTGCATCTCGGTCTTCATTTTGTCAAATAATATTTGAAATTGACCTTCCATTATTTTTATGGTTGTTGTTGGGACACAATAGTATAAATTGGTAGATTTTTTTTCCCAGGTGGCAACACTAACCTTTTTGATTGATAGTGTCCTTATGTCAGGTGTCAAATAAAGTTCTCTGCTTGCTTCGTACAAGATTTGCTAACCTCAAAACAATGTTGATATTGATTATATGAAACCACTTTTCGTTACTTTGTCCACTTATCTAAGACGAAGTTAACATCTAAAAGTTGCTTGTACTATTTTATTTCACTTGTTTTCTGCGGGAAGTTATCACTTTCACAAGTTATCACCGCTTGCCTCTGAACCCATGCACAACATGGGTTCAGAGGCAAGCGGTCTGTCAATACCAACTTGTTGACTCTGGTAGAGTTCATTTCTTCGCAGCTGGATAAAAGGCGGCAAGTGGACGTGCTCTACTTTGACTTCCGGAAAGCCTTTGATAGAGTCAATAATGACATACTGCTGGCGAAGTTAAAAGCTATAGGAACAACTCCTGCCCTTCTTCAGCTACTTGCCGACTATATGCGCGATCGCCAACAGTATGTCAGGCTTGGTATCTACGAGTCATCGCTCTATCATACGCGATCTGGAGTCAATCAAGGATCTGTTCTAGGTCCGTTGTTATTTCTGATAATGATCAACGATCTACCAACAGTCCTACAACATGTAGAGTGTCTTCTCTATGCGGATGACCTAAAGTTGTACACTGCTATCGACTCAGAGGCCGATTGCTTAGCTCTACAGCGGGATATAGAGGCTGTATGTCGTTGGTGCGCGCATAATAAGATGGAATTTAATGCTGCCAAGAGCTCAGTAATGACTTTCGGTCGAGTGCGACACCCGATTCACTATGGCTACCGAATCCACGGCGAATTGCTCGCCCGATCCACGGTTATAAAAGACTTGGGTGTCACATTCGACCGTCAGCTTACTTTCCACGAGCATATGACCGCCGTTGCCAAGGATTCTTACAAGAGGCTGGGCTTTGTCCTCAGAAATGCTCGTGACTTTAAGAGCGATCAAGTCGTTCGACTTCTGTACAGCGCTCTAGTCCGAAGCAAGTTAGAGTCCGGCTCTTGCGTTTGGAATCCGCACGAGGTTACGTATGCTCTCCCATTAGAGAAGGTACAAAAGGCTTTCCTAAGGTACCTCTACAAGAGAACTTTGGGATACTACCCATATATGTACCCTACGAAATTTCTGCTGGGGTGTCTTGGGTACAACTCCCTTAGCACGCGGAGGGCATTTGATCAAATGATCACCTTCTGCAAGATTGCACGCTGCACCATTGATGCCATTGACTTGCACAATGAGCTGCTCCAGCTCTACGTTCCGAATAACTACATTCGGGGCAGGAGCCACCGACTATTAGCGACACCCTCGTGCCGAACCGTCGCACGTGCCAACTCGCCGTTGCCTCGCGTTCTGAACTCTCTCAACAAGCTAGTAGCTAACTGTCCACATGTTGACATATTTGATGATGAATGGAAGGACTTGATTAGTGAATGCATGCGATTTTGTGAGATTGACGGATGATTGTGTAATTTGACATTATTAATTGTACTTTACAAGGTAGAATACTTATTTGAATCTTTAACTGTATTATTTTAAATATAATTTGTTAAATTATTATTTTAATTAACATCAATCCAAATTTTATTGTCACTTTTGTACGTAATTATTGTATTAATTAATTTTAATTAGTGTAAGTGGTTGTATGACCGTTCTAATTAAATAAATAAATTGAAAAAAAAAAAAAATTGAAAAATTGAAATCACTGAGTTGTTGCTTCGTGAAACGTCAAACGTTAAACCTAATTTAAAAGCTTATTAAATCATATTCGAATGAGGAACATTCGAAATGTTACCATTTTATTGGTGGTGCGGGTACTATTTTATCTTTTGTCTTTGACAGTGTCATATTGTCTGTGGTTGTCTGTTAATACGCTACAGAATCCTTCCGAGACTCGCTTTTTTAATCTCTGCTGTGTTTTGTGTTTATATTTTGGCTTTCTATATTTTTCTACCCGACCTGGAGGGTTTATGGAGTGCTTGATACTGCCCTGTGTGACTAGTGCGTGCCCTTTAGGACTCCGATATTGCTTTGCGTGATCATAACATAAGCTAATCTTACTGTTCTCTGATTGTGCCTAGTGAATTGGACTTTTGTTGTAAACCCGGGACAATCGTAATGGCAGATTATTATAGAGGTCATCGTAGCACACTATTTTATGTGTAAACTGCAATCTATGCGTGAACACACTGCGCCGATATCAAGTCTTAGGACTTGACCCGAGAGTTGCGAGATGAGAATGAGGAATGAAATAAATAATGTTTAACAAAATGTGTTTTTTATTTGCCCACATTAGGTATTTTATGACAACCTTTGTGGCTTGACGGGCGAAGGGCCGTAAAATAAAAATATCTATATATGTAGATACTTATATACATTGTTTTAATTATATAATTTATCTAGTAGGTACTCATACATAACACAAGCTCTGCTTAGCTTCGGGCTAGATGATGCTGTGTGGATTGTCCAACATCATTTATTTGTGTATACGGTACCCTCAGTTTTTTTGTGTTTACGGGGCAAGTATATTTTTCTAAATACGCGCTTAGTTTTTGTAAACATACAGGAAGGTTAGAACTTATTTGGATTTTTCTTATTTCGTTTGTCTGTTAATACTCATTACCTCAATTAACCACACCACATTATCAATTTCTTTAAGATTGAATTTCAATCTGCGATCTATTGTAGATAATTTTTGTTTGACGTTCATTCATAACCTAAAAATTCAAACACCGAAATATTTTTTTTCCGGCTTTTTCAAATGAAAATAGTCTTATTTATAGATTCTGGAGCAAACGCCAAATCTTTCAACATAATTATTTTTCATTACGGGACGCTTCAATTTGATTCTAGACAATTCTTAGTATGGAGACCTGCCATTGTTCTTTGTGATGACCGGCAGAGGTACTTTTGGAGCAGTAACCCCAACGTTTAGTAATTGACCTGATAGTTATGAGCTGAGCTGAACTGGGTTAGCTAAGGGTTGCTTCCTTTAGCTTGGAGCTGACAGAGGTTGATCTCTGACAGAGTTGGTAAGAAAGTCTGGCTCGAAGGACCAAACCCTGGGCTAACCCAGCTCAGCTAAGTTTATAACTATCAGCTCAATAACTCAACGTTGGGGTTACTTCTCCAACAGGTGTTAAGTTTTATTACACACACCTACTCGTATAGAGCAATTTCAAAATATGTTCTCTCGTGAGCTGCTGCCCTCCCATTGGTTTCCAAAGTCTGCAGACTGTGTCGAAAGGGTTTACATGTATGTCTACAGAAGGATCGACTTGAATGCTCCGACCGCGTGAGCACCGCACGCTACCGAGCTTGATTATATGTATGAACGTTGTATACGTACGTGTCCGCGGGGCACTCGGCGAGACATCGCCCCCTGTGCGTGTAGTGTCGGCAGAGCGAGCACTCGTCGGCGCGCGTCTTGCGGCAGCCCAGGCACTGCGCGCGGCACGCCTCGGCCGCCGCGCCCTCCACGTAGATCTGGCATTTCCTGACGAAGGTAACATATCACTTTCTAGACTCGTTCTTTAATGCAAAGTTGACGCATATGCTTTCTTCTTTCTAAATACTTCTGTCAAAGTATAATCTCAACATTGATTCCTTCTAACTCACGTCATCTTTCACGAAATTCATAAACACGACATTCCCATGCCCAGCCCACACCACGCTCACTGCTTCTCACTACGCCTCATCTACTCAACAACATCAGCCGATATCAGTCCACTGCTGGACATAGGCCTCCCCTAATGTGCGCCAAAGGTGGCGTTATTTCATCTGGGGTTATTGCCCACTATCCCCACGCTGGGCATGCGGGTTGGGGATCGCAGTTCGGTGGAGTTGTTCTGCAGAGGGCGCTGCTGCCCGCCCCCCGGTGTGTTTCCCTTAGTCGCCTCTTACGACACCCACGTGAAGAGTGGGAGTGGTGAAATTCTATGCCGGCACCACACGTACTCCGCCATCTACTCGTACTCCTTATTATCTCTCCCTTACGCAAATTTCAAAATTTCTTCAATCTCTAGATTGTCATCTTCATCGCAAAGACTTTTCTTTCATACGCAAAAAATGTAAAACAGGTGAAGTAGTCGGTTGAGTGGTAGAAGGGTGGGGCGCGTAGAGTCCGGCTCGCGGCGGCGGCAGGTAGCGCAAGCGCACCTGTTGTTCCAGCAGTAGTTGTTCTCGGGCGCAAGGGTCGCAGCGGCACGCGGCGCAGCGCTCGGGGCGCGCCGGCAGC
>CAWVOY010000383.1:0-19123 GCA_963931895.1 Eupithecia pulchellata | reverse complement strand
ACCCGAGAGCTCGTCAATATCTGGCGCAGCGCATCTGCATTGCCATACATCACACTTCCAACTGGTATTGATATGAATCAGTTGAGCTACCTGTAGTTAGTTCAATTGTAAATACTAGGTTTAATTTACTCAACACTTGATCTTATAGGTCTCTTGAAATTTCGACGTCACTATTAGTATTTTACTATAATAAACTATCGTAGTTTGATGAATTCATTATGAATGTAAGCGTAAGCTTACTACATATGTATAATAGGTTCGTAGTTAACCCGCTTACATTCATAATGAAGTCATTATTAGTAGTGAACATTTTTCATTTCTTTTTTTCCGATTAGATTCAGATTCAATAACTTTATTTATTTAGGCTTACAAAATAAGCATTTAGACAAGACAATTTTCAAACAGATAATTAATAAAATAAGAAATAATTTGTTATTGATTAACACTTCAATTTTTTGTCCACTAGTTTTCGCAGGCGCATCATTATGTATTATTATTATTTTAAAAGTTAAGGCGAGGTATTCCTGCAGCTGTAGGCATTTTGTCCTGTCTAAAGTTGCGCGCGAAATACTTAGCGCAGATGCAGCGCCAACGACATAGTATAGAAATAAGCAGTAGCATAATATTATTTCACTTTAGAAACGCTGTTGCTATGATCAAACTTTGTTTATAGTTTTCAGTTAGAGTTTCGTAAATAAATGAAGTTGTTACAACTTCATTCTCTATTTATGTTTCTTAATATAGATAATGAATTAATAATAAAGTAATTGATCCCAAGATAACCAACCAAACCAAGAACGCTGAAAAACGTCCGGACCAGACCAACAAAAGGCATAGTTAATTTCCGAACTTCGTTTTTTAAGTACCTACAAAATTTGAAATAAATACTCAAATAAAGAAGACAAAGAAGCAAATAGAGAACATTCGCTTCTATGATTTAAAATTTTGTTTGAAATAAATACAAAGAATAAAAGGTATCAAATAAAACAATTATAATAAAATATTATTATTTTCTCAAAATTCTCCAATATTCAATTCTAGCGTGCTTGTACCCGGTTAGTGGCTCAGGAGATGATAAGGCTATGGACTCCACATAATTAACGTTTTCATTTGTGGTAAGGCTAGGAAGTCTATAATTTACATTTTCATCTTGAAATCACAACGATATTCGGATCGATGGGTTCGAACCTACAATTCTTTTTTCGACCTTTTTCAGCGTATTTTACTTAGTATGAAACTTAGGCGATTTTCAAAACCTGTTTTGAATTGTCGAATTCCATACCTTTGATTTGAATTGCTCTCAATGAAAAAGTCTCATTGTATGAAAATTTGTTTTATGACCATATTTCAAAAAGTTTAATTTTTACAGACTTCTCTATATTTTTTCTGTAAATTATAAATCTATATCTACAAACGCATAGTACATTTTACATCGATCACTCTGCAATCTTCGGAGATAGGGGGTTGGTGGGGGAATGGTTAATTTTTTGACCATTTATTACATTTCACATCGATCGCTCTGCAATCTTTGGAGATAAGGGGGGGAATGGTAATTTATTCGACCTTTTTCTAAATATTTCAAAAAGTATAAAATTCATCAAAATTTCAAAATCTGTTTTGGAATGTGCAAATTTAAACCTTTCATTTGATACCCCATTCGACTCTGTAGGTCCCATTTCAATATTCAATTTCAAAATTTGTACCTACTGAAAATCTTTATTTTGATTTTTCATTTATTTTCATGATTCGCCGCCCCCACCGAATAATATGGTAACCGACTATTACTATAGAAGTGTTTTTATTTGAAATAATTGTTTCTGAGGTGCGATTACACCTTGTGAATTTTTTTCAGGCAAATCGTACGAGTAGTTCTTGAGATAGGCTTTTTGTAATGGGTTTTACTTTTTTATTAAACGAAAAATAAAAACAACTCTTTGATCCGAACAACATCGCAACAGGTTAATACACACTCCTCGATATCTCGCTTTTTATTGTAAGATGTGATTGCGGTTTTATTCGGTAAAAAAAGATAAAACTTATTTTACGTAAAGTAGAAAACCCTCTTATTCAAAATCAAAATCTATCTCTCTCTCAGTTTTTTACTATATAATAATTTAAAAAATCTGAAAACAAGCAGCGGAGCCATAATAGAAAAAGAATATACTCGTAGGTATAGCGCACGGTTTAATTATTTAATTTTTCATCTGGGTCCCTAACTATGGTCATCACGGAAGATTTAGCATTTTAATGATAAAAAAAAATTCAAATCGGTCCAGTAGTTTCGGAACCATTCAAACAAACAAACAATCAAATCTTTCCTCTTTATAATATTAGTATAGATAAAAGAAACCTATTAACATGTAATAAAATTATAGATTAAAAACTAGAGGTTAGCAGCTCGGGGGGAGTGCCTTGCCTTAGGCGGCCTTATCGCATTGGAGTTTTTACTTTTTATAACCTAAAACGTCTTTGATTTGATGGTAATCGATATCAGCTCGCTTCGCTCGCTGTGCTGTTCCTCTTTGTCGCATTGCAGCTCGCTTCGCTCGCCGCAGTGCTTCACCCGCTTGCTGGGAGTCGTGGGGGTCAAAGCACGTCTCGCTTCGCTCGCCGTGCTATTCTCCTTAGTCGCATTGCAGCTGGCCTGGCTTCGCTCGCCGCAATGCTCCACCCGAAAAAAAAGGTCAAAATTTGGCCAATTTTCGGTTTTTTATAAAAAAAGATGGTCTGGGGGGTCATAGGGTTCAAACTTTTTTTGGCGTTCAAAATGATTTCTTCTCCTCTACATGACTGTGAAAAAATTTTTCTTCTAGGTCGATCCGTTTGGGAGATACAAAAAGGGGGGGGTGAAAATGTGGGTGGAGGGGGGGTGATTTTTTTTATTTTTCAACACTAGAAGAAACCCTCTATACGACTCCGCAATCCAAATTTTTCTATAACGACTATTTCCGGTAGCAACTTCAAAAGGGGGGGTCTGGGGCAAAGGGAGGGGGGAATTTTTACCTGCCTTTGAACTATTTGACCCCCTCTATACAACCCCACAAAAAATAACATTCAGTATGGCTCTGTTTGGGAGCCCCCCTAAAGGGGGGGGGGAGAAGGGGGCAAATTTGGAAAAGTCGGAATTTTCCTTAGGTCCCCCCGATGCCCTCTATACGATTCCGTAAAAAAAACCATACCTATGATGGTGGAGGGGGCTCCACCATCAAGGAGAACAAATATGTCAATGCTTTATAGATATAATATAAAATGTTAATGTAGTTAACTAAATATTATTGGCTTCAATAAATCATTCCAGTAAGTAGATAATATATTTTTAAACTAGAACAATAACCTTTATTAATTTTCTGCCTTACATACCGATGATTTTATACTATGGACACTCACGATAGGGTTGGTCCACCAGTTCAGAGTCGCTCAGCGCGCTATGGAAAGAGCTATGCTCGGAGTTTCTCTGAAGGATAGGATTCGTAACGAATACATCCGACAGAGAACTAAAGTCATCGACATAGCTCAGAGAATTAGCCCACTGAAGTGGCAGTGGGCCGGCCATATTTCGCGAAGAACCGATAACTGCTGAGGTAAACGTGTTCTTGAGTGGAGACCGCGACTCGGTAAACGTAGTGTAGGACGCCCTCCGGCCAGGTGGGATGACGATCTGCGAAAGACTGCTGGCAGATGCTGGATGCGACAAGCCGAAGACAGGGCGCTATGGCGCTCATTAGGGGAGGCCTATGTCCAACAGTGGACTAACATAGGCTGATGATGATGATGATGAAAAGTTAACAACTGTGTTAGTTGTGAGATATTAAAGATTGAACTAAGTAGGTACCTACAAACAAAGCGAGACTGTAAAAGAGTTTCGAAATCAATCTCGATCCTTAAAAAGTACCTGCAGCTTTAAACTATAAAAAACACAAGACAGGAACAGAGCATCTACCTACCTAGTACCTCTCTACAAAGAAATAAATACGAAAAAGAACAATGGCAGGTCTCCATACTAAGAATTGTCTGGGATCAAATTGAAGCGTCCCGTAATGAAAAAAATGTTAAAAGATTTGGCGTTAGCTCCAGAATCTATAAATGAGACTATTTTCTTTGGGGAAAGCCGGAAAAAAAAGATTTCAGTGTTTGAATTTTTTGGTTATGAATGAACGTCAAACAATATTTGTCTATAAAACATCGCAGATTGAAATCAAATCATAAAGAAATGGATAATGTGGTTTGGTCTTGGGTTTGGTCTTATCAATTAGACCACGCCACCTTATATATTCGAAATGAGAAATGATAAACAAAATGAGCAAAACAAATTCTAAACTTCTCTTCTTGTTTACGAAAGCTGAACGTGTATTAAAAAAAAGTACCTGCTTGCCCCGTAAACACAAAAAAACTGAGGGTTTTAATAAATAATGTTGGACACATGTTGGACAATCCACACAGCATCATCTAGCCCGAAGCTAAGCAAAGGTTGTGTTATGTTATGAGTTCCTACTACACTCGAGAGCAATGAATCCGGGTCACTCAAAGAATCCAAAAAATCTCGGAAAGTAAGAATGCTAGGTTAATGCAATAAATTGTTCTCCGACGAATCAAAATTTATGCTCTACAAGCACGATGGAAGACACAGAGTGTATAGAAGACCAGGGGAAAGATTCAAGCAAGCATGCATCGAAGAAAAAGTAGCCTACGGTGGTGGGTCTGTACTTGTGTGGGCCGGAATTTCCTCTGAAAGTCGCACAGAGCTGGTGATCATAGAAAACGGCTCTTTAACTAGCGTAAGATATGTGGAAGAAATCCTCAACGAACACGTTGGTCCATTTATGGTCAATTTGGGTGAGGATGCTATATTTATGCATGACAATGCCCGACCTCATACAGGTAGGATTGTGAATGACTACCTTCAAGAGATGAACATTACTTGTATGGAGTGGCCAGCGCGCAGCCCGGATATCAACCCGATCGAGCATGCTTGGGACGAGCTAGGGAGATGCGTAAAACAACGAAACCCTCCCCCAATCACGCTTCCTGAGCTCAAAATTGCTCTCACAGAGGAATGGGAGAATATTCCCCAAAATCGTATAAGGAACTTGGTGTACAGCATGCCAAACCGCGTAAACGCAGTAATGGAAGCACGAGGAGGTAATACGAAGTATTGAAATTCAAGAAAATCGTCATAAAGTTAAAAAATTTCATGTTTCCTATTTTTGTTTTAAGGAGAGATCAGCAGTTTTTTTTCTTTATGTAATTTTGTGTAAATAAAATGTATGGTGACTCATATTTTTTTAACTTTCATTTAAGGAGTATTAAATTGTCTATTAAATACAATTTATTGCATTAACCTAGCATTCTTACTTTCCGAGATTTTTTGGATTCTTTGAGTGACCCGGATTCATTGCTCTCGAGTGTAGATAACTTATATAGGTACCTACTTAAAACAATATAATATATTGTTTTAAGTAGGTACCTATATAAGTTAAAAAAGTAAAAAAATCTATTAATGTAGGTATACCTATATATTATATAGGTATACCTACATTAATAGATTTTTTTTATTTTACATAGAAAATGCCCAGAACACCCAAAACAACAATATCGGAGTCATAAGGGCACGCACTAGCCAGACACAGGGCAGTATCAATCAGTCCATAAACAGTCCAGTTCGGGTGTTACATACGTCGCCTGTGGCTTCCGTAATTCGGGTAAAAATAAATAGAAAACCAAAATATGAACACAAAACACAGCAGAGATGAAAAACGCCGAAGTCTCGGAAGGATTCTGTCAAAGAGAATAAAACCACTACGTTCTAGATTCTATGGCGTCTTGACAGACAACCGCTGACAACATGACACTATCAAAGACAAATCAAAGAGAAATGATACATTGCATTGAATAATTGTACCCGCACCAATAATAAAATGGTAACATTTCGAATGTACCTAATTCGAATATCATTTGATAAGCTTTTAAATATCATAAAATAACTCCGGCCTTTACGAGAAGGAGTGAATAATTGAAAAATCGTAGAAAATTTATTAAATTTGATTCATATACATCAGATCCATGGACGCAAAAAAAAGTCCAGACCAAATTCTGCCATTGTTCTTTACATTTAGCGAAGTTAAACAAATATATCTTTACCGTGCGAAGCCGGGGCGGGCCGCTAGTCATAATATAAAGGCAGAAACACACTCGCACGCATAAAATAGGAAAATTGCACACACACCTGTGATCAAAAGTGGACAGCTCATGTAAGCCACTTAACCAAACACAACACCGCTATCAAACAAGGTATTCAGGTCGCTCCACCTTATTACGGAAGACGCGAAGGTTGTGTGATGTTACGTCAACCATTGTGACGGCTTGCGAAAGTGAATGTGCCCAAATGTCAGGCCAGCCGTAAACACGAGAGCGGCGTGGACGCAGTCAGCTGATGACCAACCAAATAAGTGTATTTTACTGCTATTGCATATTGTGGACCTGATGACAAAATTGTGAACACCATACCATAATTTTGTAGATAAAGCATTAACGTTTGTGCAATACACCCGGAAAATTGAGGCTGGAACACAATGACGGAGGATAGCATAGCGTAATAGAGAAGAGGCATATTTATTATGCAACAGTAGGTACTCAAGGGGTTAATAGACCGCAGATGAATATATCTAACATAATGATCTATTGAGCTTTTTACAACTTAACCACAAGAACTAGTTCCATAATCCCTTGTCATCGTTGGAGCCATAAAATCATATAGCTAATGCAATAAACTAGAATCCTTGAATAAAATGTCTCCATTGAGTATGTAATGGTAACTACGTATACAAACATACATAGTTTTTTCAATTTTCTAACATATTAAGAGCCACGTCAAAAATAAAATATTAAATTTATATTATTATAATATTTATATTATTAAAGTGTCACCTTATTAAACCGCAAGTAAAGACCGACATACCTAAACATAATCCAAAACAGCTTAAAGCTTAGCTTACCTTAATATTGTCGCCATCTTTCGAACGCACTATAACAACACCGCGTATTTGTTTTCAGAGGAGTATCCAGCATAGTGGGTATCTTGCTGATCGCAGCTACAGTGTACGACGTGCGCCTGGCACGCGCGGTGAAGCGGAGACGACAGCGTGCGGCCAACATCACGGCACCGCGCGACCTCAAGCTGCAGATCAACGGGCTCGATGACATTACTGTGGATAACGGTAAGGAACTCGAATGCGGAAATCATCACACGAATTTGCTGTTCTCATTATCACATTCGATTATTGCTGAAATTGTACTTCTAGATCATAATGTAGGTACAAAAGGAGCTCTAACACATTTTTAACAAGTTCTACTTACTAGGTAAGGAAAACAAGGAGGCCTTTATCCGATTAATTATTTTCACATTGAGTCTAGTCCTGATGAAATATCTAGTGTGTCAGGCCAATAAGTTTGCTCTGCTCTTCTCCTTTCTTCTTATCTTTTTAACTTCCTCGAATTCATGATGTGCGTTAATGTTAATCTTTATTGCAGGAAAGACCATGTACAACGTGAACAACAACATCGCCAACAACTCTGAAGAGCGGCTGACGGCGGAAACTGCTTCCACCTCGACCGAGGAAGAGCTGAAACTTAGTGAGTACACAACTCCCTTATCCGAGCTGAAAACACTTAGTCGATGTGTTTTAAAATTGCTTATTATACATATCTATATTTCTGAGACTTGTAATTACACGTTCAAATTGTAAAAATCTTATAGAACTGCCAGATTTATCATAATTTGATCTCGTTAAAAATATGGCGAGAGTCGGAATCAATATTCATTAGCTATGAAAATTGTCTGTTGGTCCGTTTGAAAATTGTAGCTTGGTACTGTTTTGTAGCGTAGTTTTGGTAGAGAAACTTCGTTAGGTATTTTTTTATCATAGAGCATAAATCGATTATTATCGATTTACAGTAACAAAGTCTTGGCATTTGGCAATAAGTTAGCAAGAAAACCCCTGGAAACTAACAGAGTCCCACATTCCAGGCATGTGGTCGGAACTGCTGCTGTCGTTCTCGATGAAGGCGAACGTGCTGCAGATCTTCGAGCAGTCCGTGGGCGCGGACACCGTCCCCGTCGTCCACGGACTCAAGAGCCTGTCCATGGTCTGGGTCATCTTCGGACACACCTGCATCGTTGTCTTCAAGGTATATCTTATTAACACCGTTTCGATGAGCCACGCATATAGGACCAACGTTGGTGTCTAAATTTTATGGTCCAAATTATATGGGATTATTAATATTCCTATTCGAGGAGTATTAGTTAACCTCGATACATTGTCGGCACTTTCCAGTGAGATCGAAACTAAGCTCTCAACTATTAATTTAATAAAAGGAAACTTTTAAAGGTTTTATCTTTAACGTAAAGTTAGAATATGAAATCGGATTCCTTGAATACAAAAAACTTTCATATTTGTATGAATTCTATACAAGTAAAAGTTGCATAAAATTGTACCTTACTGCCAACAGCAGAAGTATGAATATGAAGTCATATTTATATCATACCAAAGGTAAGCTGAGCCTCATTTCCAGAAGTGAGGTGGCGATGTATCAAAGTCTGATTTGTTCTTTGCAATGTGTGTTGCAGTACGCCGACAACACGGCCCTGCGCGCCATCCTCGAGAAGAGCTTCTGGTTCCAGCTCATCCTCAGCGCGGTCTACAGCGTCGATACCTTCTTCTGTCTCGGGTTTGTGTTATGGCCTACATCTGCCTATAATCTACTCACCTTAGGTTATTATAAAAACAAGAGATAGAGCGATCTGTCTAAATTAAAACAAACCTAAAGTACATATTTAAATTCGCAGAGATTTTGTAGGTGAGCGACGAAACAATACATTTTCGGTCAGTTGATTTGATAGCTAACCCCAACCAACTCTACACGAATTCTTAATATGACTAATTTATGAAGTACACTTGTTTTGACTGATGTGGTAATCGAGATTCCCTGATATTTAACCTAATAGATAATAGGTTCACTTGATAAATAGCGAAATCTTTAATCTACTCTATTTAAAGCTGTAAGGGCTACTCTATTAGCAGCTGTAAAGGTAACTGGCGAACTATAACGCCGTAGCTTCGAGGTTAACTTATGAAGTGGCGATATCAATAAGGACTATCATGGCCGCAGTGATACAAAAGCAACAAATTAAAACTACTTTAAATAAGGTATTTTATTTAGTTTAGTCAGTAAGAGAGTGTTGTGTTGTGTTGCAGCGGGATGCTGGTGGCGTTCCTGTACTTCCGCACGAACTCGAAGGGCAAGCTGGACGTGCTGATCAAGGGTCACCGCAAGGTCACCGCCGGCCTGCTGCAGTTCCTCGGCCTCATGGGCTACCGGTTCGCCAGGTAACACTTACTACTCCATTTTATTACTATCTCAGCTAGGTTGCCTAGGTTGTACGTATCGCTTGTTTTATGATTTGAGCGAGCATAAAGTTTATTCAGAACTATAATAACGATTTGAAAGAAAGGATAAACAATAAGTTTATTTGGACTCTTCATGTGGATAGTACTAGGATCAAAATAAAATAATTGTAAAATGTAAAATAGTTACAAAATAAAATAATTGTAAAATGAGACGATGCGGACAATCCAAGTTAAGCAGAGCTTATGTTATGGGTGATATACATAGGTAATACAATATTATTACATAGATATGTAGATATTTTTTATTATACCTACACACAAAACGACCAGAACACCCTGAACAAAAATATCTGCAGATCGTAAAAATATTTGTCCCGAGGCGGGAAAAACCTACCCAAAACTGATTATCTCTTGAGCGAAAAGACCGCTAATTGTCACATTTCTTGTAATTTTTATTTTGTTTTTTATTGTTTTGTTAAGTGTGCAATAAATAATTTTCTATTCTATAATTAGTTAAAATAGCTTGATAATCGTTGTGTTCCAGGCTCACAGCTCCCTACCTGTTCATGCTGGGCGTGGTGGAGGTGACGATGAAGTGGTTCGCGCACAACGCGGTGTTCGAGCCGCCGGCGCTGGACCACGAGACCTGCCCGCAGTACTGGTGGAGGAACCTGCTCTACATCAACACGCTGTTCCCCGTCGACCAGATGGTAAGACTTTACTTAGGCCGCGCTCCCACTTTACCGTGACAGATATGCAGTTTATATAACGTGACTTGGATAATAAAATGGTATGCAGGTGCACATCATCATCACCAGCCTATAATAGTCCACTGCTGGACATAATAGGCCTCCCCTAATGAGCGCCATCAACATCAACATCACCAGCCTATAATAGTCCACTGCTGGACATAGGCCTCCCCTAATGAGCGCCATAGATGGCATCATTATTTGGGGGTTATTGCCCATAATCCCCACGCTGGGCATGCGGGTTGGGGATTCGGCAGGTGCACATGTAGCTCGCTAATCATTCATGTCTTCCGCGAAGTTGTTGGTTGTGACAGTTTAAGAGTCGGATTAGCTAGAGATGATAATGGCCCAACGGTAAATTAATGTTAGGACGTTACGACATAGTTGACTAGACCATACATAATCAAGCTACAGTACAAAAGATCACTGGAAAGCGCATAAAGTTTTAAAACCGCGTCGCACCTCCCTGCGCCCAAAATTGGGATGTTGTTGGAGCCAATTTCAACAAATAGGAATCATCGTTGAATGACCTATTTTACTGTTCAGTTCATTAATTAAAAATAATATTGCTTTTACCATTATTATTATGAATCAATACTATGTAAGATGAAAACAAAATAAAAACGAAACACTGAACTTGAAAATGATTGGGTGATTGTGGAGCTGTACCAATAAGCCTCAATATCTCCCCAGGATCCGACAAACGTCGGGGTATTCTTGAGTGCTCACAGTTCAACTGTCAGACGATCACTGAAACGCAGATCATGATTCTGAGATAGTTCACTGCTGGATACAAGCCTCTCTTAATAGATACCTACTATAGCGCCCTGTACCTTGTCGTACCCAGCTTCTTCTAGCAGAAGACTGCCACTTGTACATCAGCCTTTTAGACTCTACTAGCGACCCGCCCCGGCTTTGCACGGGTGCATGTTATACATAAAAACCTCCTTTTGAATCACTCTGTCTATTATAAAAACTGAATCAAAATCCGTTGCGTAGTTTGAAAGATCTTAGCATACTAAAGGACAAACACACAGACAGCGGGAAGCAACTTTGTTTTATACAATGTAGTGATTACTCCAAGTTTATTAATTTCTGGGTTAATAAAGTATTCTTCCACTTTCAGTGCATGCTGTGGAGTTGGTACCTCTCAGACGACACGCAGTTCTATGCTGTCAGCGCTATTCTTCTGATTCTATCTACAAGGTAACACTTATGTTTCAATTCCCAATCTCTTCAAGTTTTCGCTTGTAAATAAGCCTTAGACGAGACCAAAGCCGTTATCTATAAGTTATTTTCACCAAACAACAGTTTCCACCTCGAAGTGACAGTAAAATATAATCCACTGCTGCCGACGTGTCCTGAACAAGAGCTTCAGAACCTAAGTACGCAACTAATGTGTACACCTTGCAGCCACTTCAAGCTGTCGGCAGCCCTGACCGGTGTGTTCTTCGTGTCATCCCTGCTGACGACGGGCTACGTGTCGTGGTCCAACGAGCACGTGCCCAACAGCGAGGACCCCTTCACGCAGTTCGACAAGATCTACGACAAGCCGTGGACGCGGCTCGGGCCCTATCTCGTGGGGATGTTCACCGGGTGGATACTGTTCAAGACTAACTGCAAGATTCGGATGAGCAGGGTGAGGAACTATGATGACGAACATTTTTCCGTCTCTTTTTATCTTTCATTTCTATTTCTAACAAGACTTAATTACATGAACTGTGCTTATGATATGTAAGAGGTAGCAATAGGTGGAGAAGGCGTTTGTCAATTTCGTTTGACCCAAAACGGACGCAGAGCTGGCACTGGTTGATTCCTCAGGGTTGCCAATAAGACCTATATAGGTAGTCAAAACCCACAATAATTTATGCCAACAAACACATCTATGAATGAAACTTCACAAAAACAGATAACATAACAAGGTAAGCAAGGTAATCATTAAAACAAAATAACGCTTAATTGCACAAGTTTAGTGAAAGAGGTTGAAATTAAAGTTCAAAAACGGATGAGACAAGTATGAAAGCTTTTTAAACCAAAATCGATTCCACGTTCAGCGATTCTACACCCGCATCTATAAGCCGCAGAAAGGAATGACACAAGTTCAACTGTGCGTTACTCATAATGACTATGATATCTTGTGACCAAAAGATGTTATATTGTACACATATATCTAGTATCTACTGATTAATCACATTATCCTTTGTCATGATCAAGGTGTGGGCGTGGGTGGGGTGGGCTATCTGCACGGGCACGTTGCTCTTCCTCATCTTCGGCCTCTATAAGGTGGAACTGAACCGAGCCTCGGCGGCGGTGTACAGCGCGCTCTCGCATTCCATCTGGGCGGCTTGCGTCGGCTGGATCATAGTCGCCTGCTCTACCGGACATGGAGGTAATTACACCATCAGCCGGCCCATATCTAGTGGTTACGAACACAGCTAGTTCGGAATAATACATGAATATATTTAGTTCTAAATAATAGCTCTATAATACTGCCGTTATCTAAAAAGCGGCTAAGTTGCAAAAGCTAGTTTCGAGAAAAACGCAAACGATGCGGCGAGAGCTTAGAAATTTCTGCCATTCTAAATATTAGCACTATAACATTGCAGTTCTGAAATTAAGAGTTCCAGGTGTTTCCGTTAACCATTGTCTACAAATTGTGTATTTTCATCAATGATTTTATTACCTTAGCTTGAATGAGGTAAGCAGTGTTCAGCTCTTTTTAATAAAAATGCAGAATACATATGATTTATATATATTTATGTCTAAGTGCTTATTTTGTAAGCCTAAAGAAAGAAATAAAGTTATAAAGTTATTGAATCTGAATCTGAATCTATATCAGCTGACATTCTCGAGACCTAGACGTTAATCATGATGATAAAAAAAATAAACAACAAATGCCGAACTATCCACACAGCATCATCTAGCCCCATGTTTGTAACGTTATTGCCTATCGTGGGTGAATAAATTACCGAGACGTTAGGTAGTTAACATAAAGCTAGTTAACAAACAGCGCCTAACGTAGAGTCGTGTGGGTCAAGTCTACGCAGCGGATAAGTGTGCGAACAAAGTAGAACTTATAATACAAAGTATGCCAACGAATTATTTGTTGAATTCTAAAGCCACTGTTGTTTCCAGGCTGGGTCCGTCCGCTGCTATCGTCGCCCATCCTGTTCCCGTTCTCGCGGGTGACGTACTGCACGTACCTGGTGCACCCTATCGTGCTGCGCTACGTGGCCATGCATCTGAACCACCCTATACATCTCGGGGAGCTGCTTGTCGTGAGTACACTTCATCTGACTATTCACAAAATATGAAAGCAAGTGTGTTGTGACGATACGAAAACAATGAATCTGATGGACTTCTTATTGCACTCAATTTTTTGAGTGTAATAAGAAGAAGAAATTGAATTTGTCAAGAAGGTTCAAGGGTGAGCCAAGTCGTAAAATTTTAACGGCATCCCTAACGTGTTTGGTTCTCAAAGTAGTACTAGATCTCAGTACTGACGGGATCATCGGGATTGAAAACTAGAATCACATAAAATTCAAAATGATTTCTTTGGTTCCTCTAAAAAACGAAAAAAATACATTTTTTTTAAATAGCTCTGTTTCACTCATCATTTATACGATAACTCAGGAACCCCGTGGTATTTTGAAATGACCTATGTTTTGTTTGATGCGTGCGTCGACAGAGGGGGGAGTTTTGCACACATTGTTTATTTATATCTATTTCCATTATGTGCTAAAAAAACATTATAATTTTTGTTTCAGTTCGTTCTTTTCCTGGGTCTGACAGCCATCTCGTTCTTCCTAGCGCTGGTCATCTCAGTGGCCTTCGAGGCCCCCATGGTCACCATGCTCAAGATAGTCTCCCCGAACCGGAGGCCCCACCGGGTGTGAGGCCCCGCTAGTGAATGACACAAGTGATCAAGCTTAGTGTAAGGATAGCCTATTTAAAAAATAAGTACAAGATCGTAGCTTGAAAAGCTTGCAACAAGTTAATTTTATCAAAAACTTATCCCCGACGTCGATTTCACATTCGAATGCCTGACTGGGCTGTATCGATTTTTTATAAAATGTAATATAGGTAGCTATGAAATGATGGATGAAGTAACTAACCAAATAAAAAAAAAACTCAGTCATATTCGGTTCATTCCGTTTGGCAGCTACGAAGCCACAAACACTTCTTTTCGTCGTCGGGGGTGAATTTTTAATTTTTTTTTTTTTCGTGTCATACGAGATTTTAATCATATCTTGCTTCGTCCGCTAAAGTATCTGTCGATTATAACTATGTCGGTGAGGAATTGAGTAGGTTTATATGAATTATGTAATTGGCAATGATTAAATTAAGAGTTTTCGATCAAACCTGTAAAAACACAATGAGCGGAGCTTTTTTATATTCCGAGAAATTGCATGCGTTAGAGAATTGCTTTGTTCGTTACGTACCATGAACGTGCCTAGTGCAAAGTACCATCTTACATTTATTTAAACTCATCTGAAAAACATTTAAATATAAATGAAATTTGGTAGATTTTCCCGGGGACGTTGATAGCCCGGATGAGATTCTCAATTATTTGGAAAATATTTTAGGTATTTTATATTAAGCATTCGTGTACAAAGACTCGTTGTAAGTTATTTTAAATTAGTTTCATAATTCGACTGAAAGAACCGGAAGCGTGAGATTCAGTACGTCTGTACTCTAACACCATGACAAAACCGAAAAACAAAGTCAATCTAAAGTAAAAACATTTATTTAATCGATTTATAAATAATGGTTAACTGTACATAACTTTAGTTATTGTAAATAAGATGTAAATAATTGTTCGTATTTGTAAGTTTTTATAAAATATAATTTTAAATGTTTATCTATGAATTTTCTTTACCCTTGTTTTCTGTTACATTCTTTCAATTTTTTTCTTTACAATTAATAGATTTTTAGTAAAAGACTAGACAATCAGACATGCGTGACGAAACTCGTCACACAGAAATATATTTGTAACATTGCATTACGGTTTAGCACGTATTTTCGTCTGGTTAGGATTTAAACAAAATCGCTATCAAATTCGTAAAATGTTTCAACCTCCTTGAAGTTAACATCGAAATAAACCAATACCAGGGGTTCATTAAGATTGAAGTGAACAAAGAATCAAAGTGATCACTTTATTTCCCTGTATTACTAATGTATTTGTATTTGTGACGTGTCCAAGAGTCCTGTAAGGTCTAAAGGAAATAACGCACTTTGATTTTGATTTCATGCTAAGCCTCTAATGGTAGGTACCAGTAGGCGTACCTACGCCTATTCCTATCAAACTCAAAAATCGTAGGCTTTTTGTAAATAACTCTTATACTCAGTACATATTTTTTATATCCTGTCCAGAGGAGGGCGATACTGAACGCGACACAGTTTTATACTTTTAGAGTCAGTACCGTTGCATTATGTTTAAGTTTTAAATTATGTACATGGTAACAAATAAACAATTTTGATTTTTGATTTTGATTGAAACATGGTGAAAGTGAACTGCGTACATGAGTGGTACACCTAGGTGGTACTAGGTAAGGTATTGAGTGGTACACCTGCGTGGTACTAGGTTAGGTATTGAGTGGTACACCTGCCTGGTACTAGGTTAGGTATTGAGTGGTACACCTGCGTGGTACTAGGTTAGGTACATGAGTGGTACACCTACATGCATGGTATGCGGCTAGGCGGCGGCGGTGTCGGAGAGCGCGCGCAGCAGGCCGCAGCACGGCATCTCCACCAGCAGCGCCAGCAGTAGCGCGCCCAGCACGCTCGCCGCCAGCGTGCCGCACCAGTACATCCACTGGAACAACACACGTGTGTTGCTTCACTCTTCTCCGAACTAGAGAAAATATATTTTAATCGACCCATTACAGTTACTACATAGATTAGTAGGTAGGTAAGTACGTAGACTATACCTACAATTTTTTTTGTAAATGTATTTCACTAAGTATGAAACTTAGAAGATTTTCAAATTAGGTACTTATTTATAAAAAAAAAATTACTTTCAACTATATTTTATAGGCGTCCCCAAAGCAATAGCGTTCCTATCGTATTAATGCAATAGTGCTAATGAACTAGCCTGTTATGTGCTATTATGTGGACTTAAAGTGAAACATTCCATAATGAGCGCAGCCTCCTGTACAATGTGACGTAGTCTCAAAACGAGACCAAGGTCTTATTACGTCCAGTCAATAAGAAACATGTATGTATAGTGTCCTAAATATGTTCAACAAACTGTAACTGGAACTTCATACCCAGGATTATGCCTCATTGAGGCTATTAATTGGTAGCATGTGGTCACAATACAAATCATAACCTATACTTTTGAATATGCCGCAGAGGAGTAATAAGTATTTTGATATAAACTGTGAGCATCTATACAGTTTTTTATACTAATATTATAAAGAGGAAAGATTTGATTGTTTGTATGTTTGAATTGCATAGGCTCCAAAACTACTGGACCGATTTGAAAAATTCTTTCACCATTGAAATCCTAAATTTTCCCTGATGAACATAAGCTACAGAATATTTTTTTAAAATTTGGTTTCCGGATGAAAAATTATTTTTTTGTTAAATCCCCGTGCGAAGGCGGACCGCTAGTATATAACAATATCTTACAAGACACGCGGTCCGCTCGCACAGCGCGCCGTCCCCCAGCAGCAGGTAGCGAGCGACGGCGCCGTGCAGCAGCAAGGCGCCGTAGCTGAGGCGACTCAGCGCCGCCACCGCACTGCTGCCCAGCCCTCGACGGAACGCATCTGGGGAAAGACAACCATTATATCAGAAACCCTCACAATTTTACTATTAAAACTATCGTAGTTTGACGAATTCATTATGATGTAAGCGGTTTAATGAATGTTAACGTTGGTGTTCTTACAAGTTACAACACAAAATAGGTTCGTAGTTAACCTGCTTACATTCATAATGAAGCCTCGCAATGATCATAAAGTGAGTGCGTTCTCTAATAAAGGCTGCAGTACAGTGACTTCAGCATCTGCTAGCTTTTACTGATCGCCATTTTACTGAACATCCTACATTTAACAGACTAAGATACATACAAATATAAAAAGTCTCAATAACTAAATAGTGCACATTAGGTATGGTGACGTGTGACGCATCAGGGTGTCATCTGTCGGCGGTGTCCCCTTGCAAGCGGCCGGTGAACCGTCGGAACTTGAAAACAGATGTTACACCTGAAAGCTCTGTCTAATGTAGTAATGAGTAACCTGCTGCGTGCGTAGTAGCGAGTAACACGGGCCAGAGGAAGGCGACGGCCCAGGCCGCGTGCAGCCACGAGGCTAGCCAGGCCGGCCACACGAACGGGAGCGCCACTCCCGCCACCACGAGGGATATAGATGCGCAGGACAGCATTGACGAGGTTAACTGAAAGAGAGTCAACCATATACCACGGCTATCATATTTGTATTCTCTTAAAAAAAAGTATGGACCGTAGGGGCGAAGAAACATTGTATCGTTTGATAACATGTGTCGTAGCACCACAAAAAATTATTAAGCTTATGTTTTCTATACTAATATTATAAAGAGGAAAGATTTGATTGTTTGTTTGTTTGTATGTTTGTTTGTTTGTTTGTTTGTTTGTTTGTTTGTTTGTTTGTTTGTTTGTTTGAATTGAATAAGCTCCGAAACTACTGGACCGAGTTAAAAAATTCTTTCACCATTAGAATCCTTAATTTTCCGTGATGAACATAGGCTATATTATATTTTCAAAAAAGTTAGGGATCCGCATGAAGAATTCAATAATTGAACCGTGGGCTGTATATTCAACCTCTTTTTCTATTATGGCGCGTCAGAATAGAAAAAGAGGTTGTATAGCGCACGGTGCTTGCTTTTTCTCTACGGCCAGTGTCAGTTTTGGAATGTCGAGTCAATGTCAAAAACCCCAATGCTGTTAAAAAAAGTAAAGATCCGTACGAAAACTGTGAAACCCATCGTTTTAGTGTATAATTTCTGAATTTTTTGTTTAATACCCGTGCGAAGCCGGGGCGGGCCGCTAGTAATAATATAATGAAGTGGGGCAGCGATGAGGAAAACATTGTGGAGTACCTCAAGGACAGCTACTATGCACAATTCTATTTCCTACGTACAGAACGACAATTAACGCAAAATTTAACGGATTTTATAATTTTCTTAAACATAAATACCTTAGTAAGCTTCAGTCTTCCTTGCATGGTGTGGATGAGCCAGCCAGCGAAAATACCCACGAAATAGGGAACGGCGCGCGCCAACGGGCGCTGTATCAGTGTAGAGTACACGTCGTACGCGTTCGAATATCTGGTAGAGAAACGTACAAATCTTTATTTATTTCAAAACACCATCAGCTAGACGTCTATAATAGTAGCTAGAACATCATTGTGACAAAAATTAAATCTTAGTAGGTACGTATGAGAAATCATAAAGTATATACATTTAAAATAATTGAAATAGAATAAAAACAAACATCAAAAACTGAGCTATGACTAAATCGTGTGCCAAAGAAGTCAAGCACCATGCATCGTAGGAAGTGTATCCAATAAAATGAAATTAGATTCCTTTATTCAACAATATGACTGCTTGCCGCATTCAGCATATTTCGGCAGTATTTCACCGATCATCATCTCTACTGGGCAGCAGAGACTTTCTCAAGTTTACTGGGTGGCGAACACGCGTCTCTCAGTTTTTATAGTATTTGTAGGGTCAGTATAAGTATTAGGTATTCTAGTATTTATTGTAAGTATTCGTTTATTATCATTTATTTTTATTATTTAAGAGCCACCGTCTATAGTGTTCCTTCATGTTCAGTCCATCCCAAGTTTGCTTGGAAGATATCGCTCATAGCGATAAGGCCGCACTTTATACTTCCTCTACTTTAAGCATGTCTGTTTGTAATGTTTTCTTTCTTTGTGTGGTATAATACAGTATTTTCTAGCTATCTCTCTGCTATCGTTACATCTCACC
>CAWVOY010000382.1:0-40712 GCA_963931895.1 Eupithecia pulchellata | reverse complement strand
CGCGGCGCGGCGCGGCGCGGCGGCGGCGCGGCGGCGGCGCGGAGCTATGGAGCGGTCGAACTTGACTTTGGATTACGTACAGCGCGAGGGCGATACGACCACTCTTCGATATTATGGAGGCTTCCATTACGTTACCTTCAGATAACAACCGAAATCGACAATACATCCGTTGACCTGATAAGTTTACTGAATTATACATTTTTGTAAAGCGATAGCATCAGTTTTAGCTCACCAACAGGACAGTTTTATCGGTAGTATAGAAGCACTTGATGCCAATGATGTCTTACCTGCAACCAAACAACACAATTATAAATATTTTGCAAATATAATTATATAACTAAATGAGAAATAATATTATAATTATAATAAAAAGTATCTATCTATTTAATAATATTGTATTATGTATATCAGTCATCTAGTGCCCATAACACAAGCTCTGCTTAAATAAATAAATAAAAAAAGTTTCTTTATTCAGACATTAGTCCATACATTACACATTACATAAAACAAAATCAATACACAAAACACAAAATACAAAATCAATCATTTACTTAATTAAATTTAAATTTGCTTAGCTTGGGGCTAGATGATGCTGTGTAGATTGTCCAGCATTATTTATTATTTATTTATAAATAGTATTAACAATTGAAACATTTGAGCTGACTGCAGAATGTTGGGATTGTGATTGAAAGGGATCGCCTCCCTCATTCCGTCGCGGTTGGATGTAATCTAGGAGGGACAGCAAAAGAGAAATGCCGGTCACTTTGAATCCTACTCCAAGTGTCTGCAAATATATAATATATATTTAACTGTAAATAATATTATATTTAACTGTGAACCTAGGTACCTAAGCACCGTAGGTACCGTATTGAGGTGAAGGTGACACACTCATGCAGAGACTATCTGTATCAGGCGGAAACACAAATTGGATTACAATTGGAAAGATCAAAGGACGTCAATATACTTACTTATATCCAACAACAAAATGCTCACAATATTACAATAACAGAAATCTGAATAATAAGGCACAGAATTCTGTGATTACAATATTTGTTAGACAGAACAGAATGGAAGACTTCAATCCTGACGGCTCTGGAGGCTTGCTTGGTACCTCTTCCACGATACTTTTGTAAGTTTCTCCGTCGAAGGGTGTTTGGTTTTTATTTTAAAAATAATTCTAAATAATAATTTTTACACTCATGTGTTTTCTGGACTTTCCCCCTGCTTTGAAGTTTCTGGGCGCAACGCTTTGGAATAAATTATGTAGGCAATTCAAATAACATTATCAAAGGTTAAGAAAATAAGCCACGTACGTAGGTAGGCCACAAACCTGAGCCAAGTAGTTTATCCAGCTCTGGGTACACTAGCTAAGTATGGCGCCCACGCCCGCCGTGACCGGTGGCGCCCACGACGCGACCTTGCTAGCCTCATACACACAGACCCATACACAATATAATACGTACCACTTGGTACAGCACTAACACTACATCGTAGAAAGAGCTTTTACTGTTGCACGAAGGTCTCGGCTTTTTATTTCGCCAGTTCTTTCGCCCACGGTATCACGCCTGTGGGTTCAATCAAATCTACATAACGTGCTTAAATTTTTTATCTGGGCACACTTAATTTAAATGTTCTATTGGCTTTTCCGTGTGTAAATTCATGTTATTTACCGATAATGTCCACCCCGCCCACCGAACTCCTATTATTACCAATAAAGCCAGTTCTATACGGCCCAGCATCTCACAGCTGGTGTCGAATTATCGAGTAAATTAATATTTAACAAATGTTAGTTCAGGACTAATCACACAAATAGACGCTGTAATAATAGTAATTAGGACTTTGCTAACAACTTGAACTTTTCGGAATCATAAAGATATATAATTCAATAAAGTCAAAGTAGAGACTGTTAGTCAGATATGCATTTCATAATAATTATAAGTCGTTAACCAGCCAAGACAACAGTTTTACTATCATATCGCTGCAAAAGAGTTAGATCGACTGCAAATCCAAGCATTTTGTTCAATTCAGTTCAATTCAATTCAATTCACTTTATTAAGCACATAAATAACATTACATAAATTCAAAATGGTCTCCAGCAATACTTGAGAACCAGCAGAAATACCAGATCTTCGATTTCTTTTTTAGGAGCGAATTGGTTAGAAGATACCATAAATAGTTGAATTGCTTGGATGTGTCGCCAGCCCGCATGCGACCGCCGCCGCCGCGCGCCGACCGCTTGCTGCGACCGCGGGCTTACTCGGGTACTTTCTATGCGCATGCGTTTGTAGTCATTACGTATTTACCGCACAATTAACGGCGAAAGTGATGAATAAGGCTGGGTGTACGCGGTGCGAGGTATTGTCGCACGATACGGAAGTCTGGTGAACGAAGCTCGCACACGACCAAAAGCTGTTTTGTTAATAGATTTATCTTGCAGAATGTTGCATAATTTCGTTAAAGTTCTGGTGTCCTTGTATCAATCCAGCATGTTAAGGGGCACAGGGCTTTCGAAATCAATTGTGGGACAAATACATAAAAACTGCTATTAAAACAAGTACGACAAGTGCGAGTGTAACTCGCGCGCCGAGGGTTTTGAACTTTTGTCGTTTAGGTAGGTACGTATATTGACGACCTGTTAGCGCGGTGGGCTTACAACGCAGGAGGTTGCGGTTTGATTCCCGCCTCGGGACTAATATTTGTAAGATCTGCAGATTATTTGTTCGAGTGTTCTAGTCCTTTTCCACAAAAATAAATCATCTAATGTGATACTTATATATACTTTATTAAGTATAACAGATATCGTAGTAGTACGAATTACACAAGCTTGCTTAGCTTGTCGCTAAATGATTTAGTGTGGATTATCCAGGATACATTACTCTTCTCATATTTTTTTGGAGCACGGTGGAATTCATGAATTCAATAATCTTATTATCTAAATATTCTTCGAGCGCAGTGGAATACATTGGGTATGGACTTTAAAATTTTGAGAACAACGGTTTCGTGGCGCTGTGGAACCCTACTATTACAGTTACTACAGAGATTAGTGGGTAGGTAAGTGGGTTGGTACCTACAATTATTTTTTCGACTTTTTTCTACGTATTTCACTAAGTATGAAACTTAGACGATTTTTAAAACCTGTTTTGAATTGTCGAAATCCATACCTTTGATTTGATATTGCTCTCAATGAAATAGCCCCCATTGTATGAAAATTCGTTTTTTGACCATATTTCGAAAAGTATTGTTTTTACAGACTTCTCTATATTTTTCCTGTAAAATATAGACCTATACCTACAAAAACTTGGTACATATCAAATCGATCGTTCTGCAATCTTCGGAGATAGAGGGGGGGTACCGGTCAATTTTTCGACCTTTTTCAAAATATATCAAAAAGTATAAAATCTATCGAAATTTCAAAAACTGCATTGGAATGTACAAACTAATACCTTTCATTTGATACCCAACTCGGGGGGGTAGTCACCCATTTAGAAATTTTTCCCGCCCTTTTTTGACCATATTTCAAAAAGTATTATTTTTACAGACTTCTCTATATTTTTCCTATAAAATATAGATCAATACCTACAAACACTTGGTACATATCACGTCGATCGCTCTGCAATCTTCGGAGATAGGGGGGGGGAACGGTCATTTTTTGACCATTTTCAAAATATTTTAAAAAGTATGAAATCTACCGAAATTTCAAAAACTATTTTTAAATCTACAAACGAGTACCTTTCATTTGATACCACTTTCGACTTTGTACGTTCCATTTAAAATTTCGATTTCAAAGAACAATGGCAGGTCTCCATACTAAGAATTGTCTGGGATCAAATTGAAGCGTACCGTAATGAAAAAAATGTTAACAGATTTGGCGTTAGCTCCAGAATCTTTAAATGAAACTATTTTCTTTGGGGAAAGCCGGAAAAAAAAGATTTCAGTGTTTGAATAAAAGAACATGCCCAGAACTCCCAAAACAACAATATCGGAGTCCTAAGGGCACGCACTAGCCAGACACAGGGCAGTATCAATCAGTCCATAAACAGTCCAGGTCGGGTGTTACATACGTCGCCTGTGGCTTCCGTAATTCGAGTAAAAATAAATAGAAAACCAAAATATAAACACAAAACACAGCAGAGATGAAAAACGCCGAAGTCTCGGAAGGATTCTGTCAAAGAGAATAAAACCACTACGTTCTAGAGTCTGTGGCGACTTGACAGACAACCGCTGACAACATGACACTATCAAAGACAAATCAAAGACAAATCAAAGACAAATCAAAGACAAATGATACATTGCATTCAATAATTGTACCCGCACCACTAATAAAATGGTAACATTTCGAATGTACCTTATTCGAATATCATTTGATAAGCTTTTAAATATCATAAAACAACTCCGGCCTTTACGAGAAGGAGTGAATAATTGAAAAATCGTAGAAAATTTATTAAATTTGATTCATATACATCAGATCCATGGACGCAAATAAAAGTCCAGACTAAATTCTGCCATTGTTCTTTGTATGGAAAATCTTCATTTTGATTTTTCATTTATTTTCATTTATTTTTCTATAAATATGTGCGGGCGCACAAAATGTATTATTATTTCAAATTTCAAGTCAATAGCTGCAGTAGTTTCTGAGATATTAAGGATTCAAAACACAAAACAGACCCAAAGCGATTTCATAAGGGTTTTGCAACCGATGGCAAAACCCTAAAAAGGGACAGATTTGATTGTTTGTATAAATTGATAGGTCCCGAAATTGGTCTGATTTGAAAAATTATTTCACCATTAGAATCCTACATAATTCCTGAGGAACATAGACTATTTTCAAAAAGTAAGGGATCCGTATGAAATCTGCAACCGCGTATCTGACAGACGACAGGTTATATAAACCAACCAGTATGTGTGTGCGTGTAATCTTTTAATAATTTTTATTAATTACCCTTGCGAAGCCGGGGCGGACCACTAGTAGCTCATAAATGTTTAGATTTCACAGCGTCGGACCTACGAATCAATAAATTAAAAAAAAATCTAAACAAACCGTGAAACGAACGGATTCGCAGTAAATATCGCATCGTCTGGAGCCGCCTTACCGCTTCCATACATCGCAATCGATTCCCACTCGATGGTTATCGCTCGCCCGCGGCCGCGGACGAGCTATTCAACGGAAACTATCTGACTTTATGCTGGATTCTTTTTGATTGTGTCTGTAGCCGGGAGCAGTTTTGCTTTTGATTGAGGTACCTACTTACGTAATACTTCAATTTAAGCACATTTTTTTAAAAGTATGATTTGGGATCATAATACGATGCCGATTCGAGGGTTAACAAGTGAAAATATTATATTTTTATAAATATATTTCATCAGATAGACTAATAAAGAGTAATTTAATTTCACAATCAGCGGATGCATCAAAGGCTGAGTCGTATATGATGCGGTTTTTAACGAAATTGCAGCAACCTTCTGAAGACCTCGCTTCAAATTAGCTTGTTATTTTGGGATTATATTTTTTCATAATTAATGTTATAATTGGTGGTAAGTTGCATTTTACAAGCAGGGTTCCGTAGTCACTTTTGAAGGATGTCTAAAATATTGGAAATATTTTGAACCACAGTTATATAATTTTGGAATAAATGTTGACTTATTTTCAAAGTGGACTAAAATAGAGATATTACTATCTAAAACTTAGTTTGTCTTAGTTTGAAGTGTATTCAATCGATGTTGGGAGTGTGTTATTGAGTAATAATAAAAAATTAGGGGTAACCAATAATTATACAAACCAAGATAACAAGAAATTCTACGATGTTGGACTAAGGTAATCTAGCTTAGATATATCTGAACGACATTATCTACCCTCCCCTTAAGGCTTTGCATCGAGCTTCCAAACACTCCGTATAAACAGAAAATTATGAGTTTACTATGCTCTTGTAATTTTGCGTAGGAAAGATAGGTCCTTAAAGCTATTCGATTTTTTTATTGTCTGTTTTAAAATAAGAACCTAAAAGAATAGACCTTTATACGATATTTTGTATACATACTTACCAAAAATCTGCAAAATGCAGTTAATTGGCCTTTTAATATTTCAGTTCATTTTGCAAAAATATAATTACCTACAAGAAATTCCAACGGAATTATGACAACCTTACAATAATTTCACACTTACCAGGAGCCGTGAAGGTAGAGCGGCATCACAAGAATTCAGCTGTCCTAGAGACACTCGGCATCAGCACGGCGCAACAAACCAGCCGGCTGACAGTAGCATCTATGCTGATCGAGGTGATCAGCATAATATCTTCTTCTTGTTTCGTGGCTCGCTGTTCTGTCTATTATACTGCCACATATGTAATCAATGCACGCAATGCAAAGCACCACAAATACAGAGCATAAAGTAAGGTAGCTTCAAGTTTTAAATCGAAAATAACATAAAATTACGTACATAGACTGGTTTCTACTCAGTAAAGTACCTACCTAGCTAGTACCTACTCCCACTGTCACAACACAGGGAAGGAAGCATACTGTATGCGCCTGCGCCGCCCTGCGGGACCGCGCACGCGCTGTTACGTCGCGTCGGCAGCGTCACGCCTTTGTGTTATCGTTATCAAACAGCACGCAATAACAGGGCAGGGTAATCAGCGTCATCTTCAAAGAGAGCCGAGGATTTCGGTCCTCACTCAAGCAAGAACCTCTAGTGCTGGACCGACTACCACGACGCTGCGTCTACTTTTTGCTGAAACCATCCACTCGATGGACTGACGTCCTGGACATTGCGGATTGTAATGGCGATGCTCGAACGCACATTAAACCAACGACATCATGCGACGTCGGGGATAGCTCCGACATTGCGCCTCGGTCGCGGTTGGATCCCTTTGTCCAGCAGTGGACGGCTCTCGGCTGATATGATGATTATGGAGTATCTACCGCTTATGAAATTTCCTTTACAGCAACTTTTGGAAAGGAATTGTTAATGGCCATAAATAAAATAAATCTGTTAATTAAACATCTATAACGATTGCTATCTTTTCGCAATGAGTTATTAACTGAGGCAACTTTTTCATAAAACTAATTGCATATGAACACATAAATAATTGAATTGAAGTAATTACGATCTATTCAAGACAAATGTGTGAATTTCGGCACAATGGGTGCGCAGGCGCATAATCATGTGATCTGCAGATGGTATCGCTGTGAAATGGCGGGAAAAGCGATTCATTGTAAGTTCATTTCGAACGGAATCGGTTTTTTATTGCGAGAGGTTATGCAAAAGATAATTTTTGATGTTATTTAAGAAATTAACTTGTAATTGCTTGGAATATTGCTATAACCCGAGAAAGAAAACTCTTTCGTAAGATTCTAATGGCAAATAACGACGACTGGCGACACTGGCCTGGGTGCGCTGCGCTTCTATAGAAAGCAGCTTCTGACTCTGAACTGAACAATGGCCCATAACCTGCAAATTTAGCCATAATGGCCGCCAATGTCCGCCATACTGGCAAGATGGCGCCCGGGGCGTCCGCCAAACTGGGATAATCACTTTCTTTATTTCAATGAGAGTTGAAAGCGTGTAGATAAGGAGGATAATATGGTCCTCTTGTTTTGGCTTGATTGTGATGACCTTCTTTTGTAGCGATTCTAAACCTTAATGTTATGGTTCCACTACCTAACTGGTCGAAGGAGGACAGAATCCGTGCCACAAAATAATCCCCAGTTAGGTTTGATGTTGTTATTTATTACTAACTTTGTATCAAATAATACCTAACAAAAGCTAGGTAATGGTAAAACCGCTGTTTTACCCGTTTTGAGCATAAGTCACCTCAATGTTGTCAAAGTTTCTCCTGAAATGATGACGCTTGAGGAAAAGGTAGGGAATCGCAACCATAAACATAATGAAGGGAATATTCTGAAATGAAAATATTAACTCTGTGGTAAACATGACGATAATTCGACTTTCAAACTTTCATCAGCGCTTCTCGTACATTGCGATTTGAAAAAGAAATGATTCTTGTTCTTGCGGTCGCGGCGTTCGTTTGAATCGACCCCATGGACTCTGGCTGAGCTAAGTGAAGAACTAACTAACGTCACAGCGAGCACGAAGCTACGCGCGCTGCATGCAGATTAGAACAATCGGTTGTTTGTTTCGTTTGGTTACGTCACATCCACTCCGGCTGAGCCGAGGCGACTGCAGCCAGGTCACTCACTGTGAGGGAGGGAGTACACCCACTTCAAGCTTACCTATCAATTCTAATAGCTATAAAATTTACGTGATGACTCTTCTTGTCCGACAGGGGCAGCACAGACGCTAATTGTATTATCATTACTTGTTTAGTTGTATTATCTTTGCTGTATTCTTATATTTTTTCTTCTTTCTATGTTAAATGTTTACTATGTACTGTTTTGGCCAAATAAATTGATCTTTCTTTCTTTCTTTCTTACAAATGTTTACGTTAGGATAGAGGTAACCATTATGAGTACACAATAAGAGGCAAGTTTGCAAATCGGAAGGCTCTACATTAATCTCTTATCAAAAAGCTGGTTACTTAACTTAAGTTGACCGGCTATTTAGAGTTGGCTAAGAGTATGAATGAGAAACAGGTCATAGAGCACCGAGTTCAGATAGGATACAATCTGACCCCTCGATAACACCTGATAAGGCACATTGGATCTTCCCACTTTATGTTCAGTTATCGGCGTTACCCAACCGCGTGGGGAAAGTGCGTGATAACACCGTGATTGTAACTCAACAGTGCGCGTCGATGGATACATAACAACATGCACATCATCATCAAAGATAGATAGCACTGTATACAATTTCAGCGACCAGCACAGCACAGCGCAGCGCAGTAGGCTTCCCTCATCAGCACACACAATCATGTCCACAGGTGAACTTGCCTCCCCAACGAGGTGGGTTTTCCATAACCATCTCGCGCGTTCGGCACACGGATTGATGATCGCAGTAGACTTGTTAACAATACACTGAAGGAAGCTGGTGACTGCCTCTGGAAGCGACGACGACGTCTGAGTCAAAGAGATCGATGCTGATACCACGCAGCTTCTGGATACATCATACAATTCACTAGAATACAGCTACCTGGGATACAGATCGGCTGAGGGTTGGACTAATCCAGGTTTTGGAAAGCATGGCGCTAGTTTTTGAGAGTAGACTGTTAAGTTTATCGTGATATTCAGGTTATAGCAACACCTACTTATTGTTCTTACGAATCAGAGTTAAGCAAAGTGACAACATTTTAAAGAATCTGAAGTTCTTGCCATAAAAACCTGAGGTACCAGAGATGTATCTTGTAAGATGTCAGAATAATCATCATAACAATAAATATTAAAATTAATTGACGCGAAACACGAAGCTTTTTTGTAGAAATTCCAATTAAATGTTCTGATGGAATGACTCATCCACGGTTATTTGCTTTTCATTTACAAAAAATCGTTTCACATGTTACATACAAGCACTGCTGGCACGTTATGTGTGATGTGATGTCATGTCATGCTGAGGAGCAGGAGGCTCGGTAGTGTATTTAGGCAGGTCGGCTGTATTTATACCAACAGGCTACGTTAAGTGTCAGCCAACTCGTTTTGGAGCTTTCCATTCGTCAAAACGAAAACAAGTGACATGTGTCAAAGTGACTATATCAGAGTGTACCAATCATTAGAAGGTATGGACAGAGAAATCAGCAACCAACTGGTAACTCCAACCTTTTTACAGCAAACAAGTGAAACTCAGGATCCTTGACAGCAGATATAAGTGGACTCGTAGAGACAGCACAGCACAGCACTGTCGCCTCATTACAGCATAGTGATGCCCATCCTAGCCGAGACTTGTCAATTAGAGGCGCCATAAAAATAACTCGGCAATTACAACCTTATATCGCAGTCATTAAGGTGTAATAATTGGATAGTTGAATTCAACAAGGCTGGAAAATGACGGATTGCGAATCTCCCAGACGATTAACTATTACCCAAAAAGACATTGATGCCACATTGTTCGACAACCGGTTGCATCTTACAATTTTCCTATCAAAAATAATTACATTAATGAATGACAGTTGTTAGTGATGTGTCGTACGACGAATCGATGATTCGTCGTACGACACATCACTAACAATATATATTTGGATGTAATGGTATGGGACGTGATGCTAATATTAATAGGCTCTTTTTTGTACTGCTTATCGACAATGCCTGACAATGCCTAGCTACTGGCACAAATGCATAGTGTGTTGTGACGTATTGTAAAGTGATGCTTCCATACGTCTACAGTTAACAATGATTAAACGTTACGCAGAGAATGGTCCATGTTATCAATTTACAGCTCCCAAGGAGTTCCATGTATTCGCTGGAACTTGATTATGATTATGACAGACGTAGGCGTTACTCTACATATCAAATCAATTCGTTTGACGCATCCATCCAGCCCGATCCATGTCAGCTAGAGGCGGGACGGGACTGTCAAAAGTCAAATTGACATTGAAAGATGCGATCATGGCACTGTCACGTATTAAACTCGCGTAGGTAACTGTACGCGCGCATAATTGTGTCGTTCACACCTTGGACTTGACAGATGAGGTGCGATGTAAGAATTGGTTGAGATAAAAGCTTTTTCTTGTTTATAATCGGTAGTAAAAGTCACGGCATAGGTGTTATTCTGTCATTTAAAATTAAAAAAAACTTCTGTTGTTAATTTAAAGTACGTTCCTACCCACACATTACTTTTCAATGAAGTTGTGTCTTATAAATCATGGTCAAAGCAAGTTTTTTTTGTCAAAACTACCTGCTCTTTTAGCGTGTAACTTCTGAAGGTAGAAAGCTCAACGGCCGATCTTGTGGTCGACAAATGCGTAAAGTTCAAAGGCACCGGCCCCTCCCCTCGTAAATGTCAAACTTCGAATAAGGACTGATCTTGTTTTGACATTAAACATACTGTAGAGTACGCAGTGATTACAAGTAAACTGTCGCTACACTGATATTGTTTTAACATTGACATTTATGTAATAGGCATAATCTAGAGCCGAAAATGTAACGATTAAGTAAAGCAGGAAGTATTTACGGTCCAGTCAGTTATTAAACTTATCAGAACTATAAAATTATCTTTACATATCAGTATATCCCTATTGATATTGTACAACATTGTTATTTTGCGTGTACTCGAAGGTGCAAAAAATGCTAATGTTATGATGAATGAAGTCAAAAACCGTAAGATGTAGGTATGAATAATTCACGAGTGACAATGGCAGTGTTGTTTCGAGAATCAATTGTCAGTGTTTAACTTCCTTGTTCAATAAAGACAATTTAACAAAACACTGTAATATTTGTTTTTAATTAAATGTAGGTAGGTTATAATAAGAAAACGCCCAGAACACCAAATATTTGCAGGTGCAGATCGTACACACGTTTGTCCCGAGGCGGGAATCGAACCCGCAATCTCCTGCGTCGCAGGCGGATCTTCACCCACCGTGCGACAAAGGTTGTCGAATTTATTTTTAAGGTCAGTATTTCTGTGAAAAGTAGTGTGCTGGTGCTGACCTTGTTGCCCACTCGATTGTTTTGTATTGTCGATGCGAACCGCGCGATCGCCGCTATCGGCTCTATCGGTTCTCACGTTCTCCGTTAGGTTGGCAGCATTGTTTGACTGTCATGCCAACACCGCATGCCAATCTATAGATGTTCTATGCTATTTGCAAATCATGTCATCAAGTTGATCAAAGAAAATCATGATTTTAACAATGAATTCAAATATGGTGGCCCTAGATTTAACAATAGCTGAGCTTTGTAGTTTGTGAAGCGGGACAACAGGAAAGAATAGAACATGGATTTTCCTGTGACCGTTTAAATTGACATAGATACTGTACCCACCGATGACCAACACAGAGACGTAGTGGAGACGTTCAGTCTTACGCACCGTGTCGCTACAACCTACGTTTTAATATCGTCATGCCATGATTATCAATGCCCAGCATGTACCACATTATGTGATGTGATGATAAACTATATCTACCCTAAACTATTGCAGCAATATGAAGCCTTGTCACGCAGTCAACTGATCGAAGAATGCCAACAGCCACGCCCCTACACCAACTAAGCAGCGAGGCCTCTAATGGAAGGAGACAAACAGAAGGGTAGATACTGTACATGAATTACTTTCAAACCCGTCATTATCGCCGCGGCCTAGAATTAACTAAACTCGGAGTAAATAGAAGCAGTAACGAGATCTCTGTAGAAGGCGGCGCGACGCGCGCGACGAAGGTTCGCCGGGCACCTGCGCCGGCGCCTCCGCCCGCGCACCACGCTGCTACTAGGAGTACAGCGTAGCGACCAGCGCAGCGGAAGAAACTATGATAGGCTGTATGTAGGTTTCAGTTTGCATCGTACGTATACATTATTTGGTCTTTTTTTTACTTTAAAAACTAACGTAGTTTGAAGAAGTCTGTGTAGTCTGATGAAGTTCCTCGTTAAGGGATGAAACGTTGGTGTTCTTACAACATAAAATAGGTTCGTAGTTAACCCGCTTACATTCATAATGAATTATTTGGTCTATTGCATTGCTACTTTCAGTTTTAGTTTCATTCACCATAATAATCATACATTGTATTTAAACAAAACAGTCATGTTAATTGTATTGTACACTATATAAATCTTAACTATTTAAAATAATTTTACGCTATCAATAGATACCTTAAGATTCGGTCTGAATGAGGGTTTCTTATTTTGCGCTTATATTATCTTTTTTGGTTATATGATAGTAAGAAGCTCTATTTTTGCAAATCTACATATAATGTAGATATTTCAACATCCTGAAGTTCATCATTTATGAAACATTAAAAGTTCCATAGAATTAACACAGGCTCATAAAAAGATTTTTTTATACTAAAAGTTAATATTTTCCGCAGCTCGCTTCGCTCATATCACAACAACGTCCGACTCGGCAATTATCGATAACTATCTAACGACAAGGTCGATCTATCGATAGTGCCGATGTGCGCTTGCACAACACTATTGTAAACCTACCTACTAAATTTAATGAAACTACTTGACTTTAGATAATTTTGATTATTATCTGGAATATGAATATGGAATATGACGACCTCTGTGGTAGCTGACTGTGCGCGGTAGCGAAGGTCTACCTGCGACGAGGAGGCGAGTTCGATTCCAAATATTTGTACGATCTGCAAATTTTCTTCAGGGTGTTCTGGACTTTTTCTACGTATAATAAAAAGAAGATATCTATGTACTCGTATATTATTAGAGGTATGTATATCGTTTATATAACCATAACACAAGCTCTGCTTAGCTTGGGGCTAGATTATGCTGTGTTAATTATCCAGCATTATTATTATATATTTATTATATTTTCCAAGGTAAAACCAAGGTGCATTAGTAACGTAATCTACTCACGATTCTAATCCAAAATCGTGAACTGTAATTTCATTAATATTTTTGGGTCTCTAACAATACAACTTCATAACTCTCCGTTGATATTCGGTTGAAAGCATGCTGCTCATAGTACAGTTTCAAATACGTCTACATTCGAAGGTACACGTTACGTACGTAGGTACTGTACGGAGGTAGTATAGGATAGCAACTTATGGTTGCAAAGCGTCCGCTGCCAGGAGTTAGAGCTCTGAGGCGTAGTTAGCAAACCATAATTATCGATATCATAACTTATCTAACGAGTTATTGATTATGGAACATTAATTTTGCCGATAACGTTAATTTTCCTCGAGATTTAATAAATCTACGGCTGGAAACTCAGTCCGATCTGACAATCAAACGACCGAATACCTACTCAAATGCAAGTCAGATTTAAGCATGTCTCTAGTTCCGTTTTATTTGTCATTTTTCAATTAAAATCTGACAGAAACTTGTCACTTAAGATGTATTTAAATCGGAGTTGCGTTAAAGTTTTCGGAGGAGTCGCCCGCCATAAGGCGTAAAGTTGTCGATTGTTCGTCATATTGATGAAGAAGCCGTTTAAATTTTGTTCACTCGTCCCGGTAGTAGACATGTGCGCCGACGTTGAAATAGTCGGCGGCGGACACCGGTCTGAAATCGGCGGCAGCGGCGTGATTTCGGCGTGAAATCGGCGTGATAGTATTTGTTTAGAATCTGTTATTATTAATTTAAAAATGCTTGCATACTGTTATAATTTATAATTTATTATGCTTTCTTATGTTAAACATAAATTAGGTAGTTTAAAACATCTAGCGTTCCTCCAGTAGGTTCAGGCCCCCAAACTTTAATTAGGTACCTATGTAAAATAAGGAACATATTTTGGATAGGTAGGTAGGTACATACATAGAGCCCTCACCAGATATATGGTGTCGCGCCAACTTTGGCTCAGTGGATAAACAACATGCTCAAAAACAGAGTTCAATACAAGTGACAATCAATAAAACCACCAGAGGTATAGTTGTCAGGGGTTGCCCCCAAGGCGGCGTCTTACCGCCCCTTTTATGAAACATAGTTGTTGAAGAGCTAATCCACGACCTCAACGGACGCGGACTGGTCACAATAGGATATGCGGATGACCGTGCGATCTTGGCGACAGGCTGTTTCGAAAACATCACAGTAGGATATGCGGATGAACTCGCGATCTTGGCGATCGGCTGTTTCGAAAACACACTACGCGAACTGATGAAACTTGCCTTCAAAACCATCTAAGCATGGTGTACCGACCATGAACTCTCAGTTAATCCAACCAAAACGGAACTAATAATGTTCACAAACAAGCGACATCTGGGAAACATTAAACTCCCTAAATTATTCAACACAGAGATCAAGCTAAAAACAGAAGTCAAGTACCTAGGAGTCATACTAGATAGCAAACTGCTGTGGAACAAACATCTTGACAACAAACTTCAACGTGCGACGTCAACCCTCTACCAGCATTCTGCTGCATTAGCAGAATGCTTGGCTCTTGGCAAAACCTCGGGGATCTCACCAAAAATAACCATGTGGCTCTGACACTGCTATAATTAGACCAACATTAACCTACGGAGCGATAGTCTGGTGGACAAGAACGGAGTTAAGCGCCGTGATAACGAGACTACAGCGGTTCCAAAGAATGGCCTGCTCAGCCATAACAGGCTGCATGAGAACCATTCCCGGCGCTGCCCTAGATATCATTCTAGACCTCGCACCATTAGATCTTTACATACAACAAGAGGCTACAATGTCAGCCCTAACACTACAAAACATAGGTCTCTGGGCAATCACAAGCAGTCCACACGCCCAGATCATGGACAGGGCTATAAATTATTAACCCCTCATAGCTGCCCCATGTGATAGAATACCCAGCAAACCAATGCTAAACAAGCACTACCAAATACAACTATACGAGCATCAGAAAGATGAATCTGGTACACAAAGTCAGTCAGATCTATACAGATGGCTCTAAAACGGACACAGGCACAGGCGCCGGGGTCCACTCATTGGACCTAAATATTAACATATCAATAACACTAGGAAGGCACAGCTCTATATTTCAATGCGAATGTGTAGCAATAACTCAGGCGGCCACAGCTGTACAAAAGAGAGGAATATGACCAATGTGTTCGCATTCTCTCCGATAGTGCTGCCATACTCAAAGCCTTGAAGGGGAGCTGCAACTCCAAGTTAGTGTACGAATGCCATCTGGTATAAGAAATAAACAAACAACAAGATTACCCTTCAATGGATAAAAGGACATAGCGGATCGCTAGGAAATGACGCCGCTGATGAACTGCCACGGCGAGGATCGGACACTACCACAGAAGATCCACTGCCTTTCCTCCCCTTGCCATTTTCATTACTCCAAACATGGATTAGGCTCAAAACTAGAATGATGCATAATGAACGATAGACACGCCCACGCAAGTCAAACTAGAGAGGCGCTGACATTAATATCAAAGAATCTAACTATACTTTTATTGAACCTAAATCAACCTGCGTATTCTGGTAGGAACACTAACAGGGAATTGCTTACTGAACCTATTCACCATCGGAGCGACAGACAGTCCTCTCTCCAGAGGATGCCTCAGTGGCGACGAATCAGCTGCCCACGTTGTCCAGGAATGCGAGGGAGTAGCAGCAACACGAACAGAAATGCTCAACTTGCCGAGGTCACTCCGCGAAGCCTGTGAAGATCCCAGGAAAATTCTGCGCTTAAAGACGAAGTAAGGCTGGCTCTGCTAGCACTCACACCACGCATAATGGACCAAAACTGAGTCCATATGCGGAAATAGGAGTACTTCTACCTAAACCTAAGCTATCGTACTAGCGTATATGACGTCATTTGGTACTTATAAACTTTACCTATTCCGATCCCTGGTAATAATAATCAATAAAATGACGGGGTTTTCAAAGCGTCTAAAAGGCAACGTGTCACGCCGAATTCACGCCGATTGGCTGATCGGCGGCGGCGGCGTGAAAAATTTGCCGGCGGCGGCGGCGGCGGGTCGGCGCGGCGCACACGTCTACCCGGTAGGCTAGGCAGATACTGCATCCCCCACTTAGATTTTAATCAACACTCAATAGGTATTTTGATGGATCTTTATTTAGTTTTCTTTGAGAACTGACGAAAATCTTGTCGTTGACTCTATTTAATATCTGCTGCGGTCGGCCACACCGTGTATCTTTCCAGCATTTTAATGCAATTACACGCATATTGCATAAATATTATCTGCATCGACTTTGTCGTTTAGTTGTCAGTTGTTACCCAGGTACTCGCATACATCACGAACTGTAATCTAGGAATGTATAATGTCTATCATTATTTACTTTGAATTATTATATCGTAGTTAAGTAGTTATGAGCTTTTAATTGACGTTTTATTATAGCTTCCAAAATAGGCACACGGACAAAAGTACTTACCTTTATATTTATTCCCTTTAAGTTCTCTCTAAATGCCATCTCATAGGATATGGTAAGTATAATAGTGTGGACAGTTTGTTAGCTTGCTACGTACCGACGACCGTTACGACGCGACGCGACGACCCCATCATCGCGATTGTATGTTCCAAAACTAAAACGCTATTCATAAAAGTAAAAACTGTACCACTCAGGTGTTCCCAGTGACACTTGAGGTTGTACTTACTGATACACAAACATAGGTAGGTGCCTATATAATACCATTAATGTTGTTTGCAACAAGCTGTTCTTTGTTACAAACAACAATCTCCACTGATAACAAATCCATAACATGCTAATGACGTTGTACTTCAATACCTGACTAATGATTCCGCTGATAACGGCTAATTGATAATAGTTCAATCAAAGGACTTAGATACGCAAATTGAATTGGATATACTTTGTTTCAATATTATGAAAACACCTGCAAAACTGGCGCCTACAGAAACGACGTAAATTTGTATTTTCCTTGAATATCTATAGCGCAGTAAAAAGCTTCACAATAGAAGATACGAATACTTCTCACAAAACTCCTGCTCCTTGACTAATTTGAAAGGTTTTTTTAGACACCTTAGTTGTGAACAAGTAAATATTAAACTTATGAATTTGTTAGGTTATTACAAAAAAATCAAGTGGTAGGTCTGAATCGTGCTACCGCTGCGGTATCATCACATCACATAAAACCCGCAGAACACGGCAGCCTGCACGGCGGCGCACGCATAATTTCACACTTTTCTTTACATTTTAACACGGAAACCACTCATTACTGTTGCTCTAACAAAAACTCTTCGATTTGATTGAGCTGATAGTTTCTACCCGCCTTGCCAGAACCGCAGACGTACTTATATAGAATCGAACCCGCGAATTATTAACACATCAATCAATGCACATTACACAAATCAAAAGGTTTGTGAGTTTAACTTTACCGTGTCATTAGTAAATTACTATTGGCGCACCGCACGCCAACGTATTATTTGAATGTCTTCATTTTGATCGTTTTCGAAAATATCTGCAAGCGATTTGAGTGCGGATCCTAAATTATCTCACACTCTTGTGATAAAAAGAAAAGTAACGAAGGGCAGGGCACCGGTTCCAAGAAGCCATTATATTCGCATTTGAGTTCGGCCAACATTTTTATTTGATGTTATTAGAAAATTTCCGAGAGATCTTTTGTTTTCTTCAGAAATTTCAGTATTTAGATTTCATACAATGTCCAATGTGTAAAAACACAAAGAACACAAGCTCTGCTTTCTTTCGGGCTAGCGATGAAGTTGACTTTTGTTTACCCACAAATAGTTATGACACTATAGGCATTTCTTTTGCCGTGTGGTGCCGGCATAGAATTTCACCACCCCAACTCTTCCCGTGGGTGTCGTAAGAGGCGACTAAGGGAAACACACCGGGGGGCGGGCAGCAGCGCCTTCTGCAGAACAACTACACCGAAGTGCGATCCCCAACCCGCATGCCCAGCGTGGGGATTATGGGCTATAACCCCCAAATAATGATGCCATCTATGGCGCTCATTAATTAGGGGAGGCCTATGTCCAGCAGTGGACTATTATAGGCTGGTGATGTGTGATGATGATGTTGAGACATTTCTTAGTAAGTATCAATGGAGAACCAACTGCGAAAGCAGACTGCACACCGGAAGCGTAAGATTGCGAAGAAACAAAGGAGTATCACGATAGTTATGTGATATAGAGCACTGATATGAGTAACTATTCGCCGAAACGTAGAGTCAGCGCGTGTGAATCAGACTGAGCTACAGTTTATTTGTAGAGCGAGTAAGATAGGAGAGTTTCGATGAATTTGAAAGGGAAATCCTTCCGGTAGTATTTGGTATCGCATTTGTAAATCGCTGAATTTAATTTCTAAGACATTACTACATCTTATGGCACCTCACATACTCATACAGAGGTGACAAACGCTTTACCAATAACATAAATTGGAATGGTATTTCAGTCAGAGTAATAATAACGAATTAAAGGTAATGATATTCGTATTGTGCCTGCCTTCTGGGTGGGATTGTTTGGTAATATGGTAGATTGTTTGATTGTTTGGTAATCAATTTGCTTATTGTGAGAAATACTTGGTATCTAACGTAGATGTCAAACATGAATATTAAAAGACAAACCTTTGCTAGTTACGCGTAAACTAACGTTTTAACACTTACCTAGTCTTATAGTACCTACTTAGATTCAAAACCGACAATTTACATTTAAATTCACAACGCCAGCAAGGACTTTTAGCACTGATTTAATACGAGTAAATATGGTAAGAAGGTAATTCTTTAGTTTCAAAAATGTGTGCAGTTTTGCCGTGAAATGTGTATTGCCAAAGGTTGCGTTGCGACACAAGGCCGGCAGATGCGTGACGCGACGCGCGACCAATCTCGCGGTACTTACTTACTCTCATGTGTACCTGATCTATGTATTTCTCACAATTCACAAGTTATATGTAATTGCTGTTTTGTTTGTTGGTTTTGTAACGGTGAAAGGGAATTCATACTTTTAACGTGATTGAACGAGCCGTTCAATCTCATGACTGTTTACTCAAGTATGAGCTAAGTGAGTAGGTATGCTGTTTTCATATATACTTTATTATTAATGACTCCAAGGGTGCGATCAGCGGGTTATTAATTTATCTATTTACCTACCGGCGACAAACATAACCCGCGCCGGGTTATATTTTTTGAGTATTTATCTGATACTGTTACTACTTATTACCTCGAAGCATCCAAACGGCTGATGCGATTTTAATAAAGGTGGTATCTAAATACATACTCGTCTGGTAGGCCATTGATATCTATTTTTCAGAAAAGCGAAAAAGGCGCGGAATGTTTACAATAAATAACTAGTGTTTGTTGTTCGTTACGAAAATGCAGGCAATGAACAGCGACAAAATAGTAGGCGTGATAAGTACCTTGAGTTATATAAACATTTTAGAAAAGTAAGTACCTACTTGATCGAAACAATATAACTCATAAATAAAAAGGAGGTTTATAATTATAACATTATGAAACAAAATAATCTACATAATGTAAGATGAGGATTTGTTTTACTGGAAATAGTTTTCAGATCCGCGGGATACCTACATACCTACACGATATGATATTCTACGTACTCTAAGTTCTACGTTTTACACCAAGCGCGGATCGGTTGAATATTTAGAGACTCACTGTTTAGTTGTTTAACATTGAGTCATTGCAAACATTTTTAAATGCACACTCGTGAATACATCTGTATCGTCCAGTGGACAGCGGACAGCGGACAACGGACAGCGGACAGGCACGACCGCGGGGGAACTGCTTTCATTGCCAGGCACCGGCACAGCCAGCAACAAACTGATTAAATTAATTAACCTAAGATATTTGCAATAATCACTAGCACTCAATCAAGATTAGCCCAGTTCAGCGTGTCAAGCTACTTCGACATCTGACTAACCGTCTGTCTGTCTGTCTGTCCGTCGTCCGTCAGACGATTACCAAAGCTATCTGAGAAGCTATTCATTGAACACTGCTTTGTAATTCATTACATCTTTCATAACATAACATTCTAATAAATTATTGTAAGTCAATTTCGAGGTATTAATTTGACAACTTACAAAATTGGTAAGTGTTGTGTGGTTTTATGCGTGTGTGGGTGCTCTTGGATTTATTTATAAAAGGCAACACACACCCTTTTACAGTAGGTATGTATCTTGTAATGGTTTTAAGTTCCTTTATAAAAACTATTTACAATATTTTAATTATATTCTTCTATAGACCCGCTCCGGCTTCGCACGGTGAAGGGTGGTACAAAAATCTTCCTCTTTAATCACTCTACCTATAAAAAAACCGAATAAAAACCGTTGCGTAGGTAGTATTAAGTATCTAATCATACATACATAGAGACGGACAGAAAGACAGCGGGAAGCGACTTAGTTTTGTATTATCTAGTGATAAATGCCTAAATAGACTCTCAATTCTATACATTTCTAACTGCCCCCTAAAACTAAAATAGCCTTACTCGTCAATCCATTTCTATAGTTATTTTATGACCCTCAAACTTACGCAAATTTTTACTATAAAAGCTATCGTAGTTTGATGAATTCATTATGAATGTAAGCGGGTTAACTACGAACCTATTATATGTTGTAATACGCAAATTATTAAAATCTTCGATATACTCGTACTTGTTCAAGCAAATACATTTTTATTAATGTCCAGAACTACGTAAGTAACAATAATAAAATGAGCCAACAACTCAAATAAACCTTATCGATAGAAAATAGGCCAATAAATCGATATTAGCTCGAGATTGCGATAAACTGAACAAACACCCATAGTGCCGACAACAACGCGACTGCGCCGGCGGCGGCGCGGCGCGGTCACATTAAACTTACTTACTCTTTAACTCATTTTATTTTATCTTTACTGTCGCCACAGATAATATTTACAAAACACTATACGTATGTGTAACTTTATTTAGCTATAAAAGCACACTGACCCTAATTATGCGATTTCACGATTTATGCAAGATTCTGTGTGAATTGAATGACATAACTCAAGCTCTACTTTAGGCTTTTTGTCAGTTTTTCATCATCTGTCAATAGTAGACGCGAGCGACGCTTTTACAATAATTTAGTGAAGATCGGCAGATACTTCCCAGCATGACGTCACTCGACATGATACCTACGTGTTGCGTACCGCACGCACCGTGCGTGGCTGGTCATGCTTGTAGACGGTGTAGATTCCATTTATTAGGCGACATCTTCTCATTATTTCGTTAATTTATATATCATACGAAACCTTAAAACATAGCCACCAAAAATAAAACTATTCATACTCCCCGGTTTCGGCCACTGTCCGCTTTATCTATTAACTAAAGATTTACAAATTTCGATCGATCGAGTATCTAACTATATTTTGTTTGTATTTTATTTAGTTGATTATGGGAACAATGGCAGACACGGCTCCGGCAGTATCAATCCATCAATCAATCAATCGAGGCACTACCAATACGACGACCTTATAACTCTGTTCTTAATTCTTTTATTTTGACGTTTAAATATAACAACAATTTTCTTTTTAAATAATACCTGAGGTGAGAAAAATAGATTTATTTCCCAGCAAACCTTACTAGTGGTAAGATGCAAAGTTATAAAATGGGTAAATGTGCTTAAAGAGGATAAAATATTAACTTCTTAAATAGATTTCTACAATAATAAAAATCTGATAATAAAACAACCCAAGCTCATACACGCACATTAAATACTTTACTTCTATGTAAATTGTATGTATTTACTTCTATGTATAATAAAAAATATCTATCTGTGTAATAATATTGTATTATGTATATCAGTCATCTAGTATCCAAATCACAAGTTCTGCTTAGCTTGGGGCTAGATGATGCTGCGTGGATTGTCCGGCATTATTTATTTACAACTTAACACATTTAATCACTACACAGTATAAAACAAAGTCACTTTCTCTGTCCCTCCCTATATCCCTATGTATGCTTAAATCTTTAAAACTACGCAACGGATTTTGATGCGGTTTTTTTAATAGATAGAGTGATTCAAGAGGAAGGTTTTTGTATTAGGATCGGACCCGTGCGAAGCCGGGGCGGGTCGCTAGTAAAGTATAAATATTAGAAGAGAGTGTAATAGAGTTACCCGGCAGAGCGCGACGCCGGTGTCGAGACGGTCGAGGAAGTTGTCGGCGGTGATGCGCAGCTCGGGGTAGAGCAGGGAGAGCCACTCCGCCAGGTCCTCCTTCATGGCCGTCAGATACTCCTCCGAGGACTTGAAGGGCCGGAAGGGCCGCGCCTCCAGCAGCAGCGCGCCGCATGACGACATCCTGCTCGTGCGGCGACGCTACCTCCGCATTACTGGCTCTGGAACAAACAATTACCGTTACTAATACCTCTTTAAATTTTGATTTTACAATCGGTTTTATTTTTTTAGTTACTTTTTGATTTATTGTAAAAGAAAATGTCTGACGAATAGTGATTTTTTTTTTTTATATTTAGCACAAAAACTTTTTCAAATTCTCCATGCGACATTTCATAGGCGACATTCCTTTTGAAATTATGCTTCAATTCAACCTACTCGCAAGTGACTTCAGTTGTTGTTCCGTGATCATGTTGCCGGCACTGCATTGCACTATTTGCACTGTGCCGAAATAAAATGAAACAAAACAAATCGTGGTCATATTCGGGATCAAAACAACACTTTCTATATTGTTTGTTTTTAGATGGTTCAATTAAGTGGCACAAGAAGGTAGATAAGGATAAGTTTTACACAATCGCTGAGCTATTTTGAACTTTCATGTTTGCCATTATATTAATTTCAAAATTAGATCAACAACTGAAATGATACTGTTCGCAATAATGACTGTCCCTCCTGCCTGCCTGTCAGATAGCTGTCAGAATAATAATCAGCTGATGATGTTGTCTAGACTGCGCGCAGATTCTTTTTGTCACGCGAACTTATTTACTGATTTGATTACCTATTTCGGCGTGATTGGATCATTGTGAACTTAACACGAGTTGTTTATTTGTTCGATTGGCAAATGCGAAAATATCTTTTATGGGCAAAGTGACCTTTGTTTTGATAGTATTGAGGTGTGGGTGATGTTACCTTCTCTAAAGAAGAAATAACAGGTTTTCCATTTACCAATGTTGTTAAGTCGTCGTGTTATTTGCGTGCTAGTGCTGGGTGATGTGTTGTTTTGTTGAGAGATTGTTGCGTGAGGTGAACAATGGTATGATCTAATGTAGCTGGTCGCAGTAAGTGTAACAAGCAGTGGACGGTAGCGCACGCGCAGGCGGTGCATTGAAGCAGGTCGTTTACCCGCCCGCGCCCTGCGCACCGCTCACCGGTCACACTGTCACAGGGCTGCCAAGCCAACACAACAGACCAAGATTTTTTTTTAATCTTTTGTAAACAACACTATAAATATTAGTAGCCGTTATTGTATGAAGACATACTGATGTGTAGTGTGAAAAGCTTGTACTAATCTGATCAGCTTTTATAGGCTTTGTACTTTGCTTACACAGCTAACTGACATCAATACTATAAAGCAAATGGCGCCCACTAATTCTTATTCATTACCTCATTTATATCAGAATAAATCATGGCTAATCAAGACATTTAATTAATTATTTTGAATGTGTGTGCCTATGTCCGAAATAAAAGTATTTTGATTTGATTAATCTTGTTTCTGAAACACATACTTAGTCCAAGATAAAAGTTCGTAGAATAGTTTTCTTAAATGAGATGATAAGCGGTTTCCCAGATTCTGGGATTAATTACGATCTACACATATTGCCATCACTAGTTATGGCCTAAGAACGATCTATGCAAAAAAATCACACTATTAAGTTACAAACTTATTAAGACGGTTCATTTCATAGCCACACGCCATTTTCCCTAGCTGTCGTGTGATCGCGCATGCATTGACAATCTCTAATCGCGCATAATTGCACATACTATGCCATGCGTAATTGTATGCAATCCATGCGATCCCGCCATTATGTCCGCTCTGGCAACCCTGGTAACGAGACGCGCGTTTCGTGGCCCCACCGTGTAATGAACCCTAAATGAATAATTATGGTTCTGTTCACCCGTCACTTTTCAGGCTTAGTGCTCACTACACACTGTCGCCCCCGCCCCCGCTCCCCGCGAGGGCAGAAACACTACACTTATTATAATAAAACAGGCACTCCTGGGAGCTATTCTCGTAAAATTTATCAAAAGTGTTTGTAGTGTTAACAATTAATACATGTATTGTATCCCGAGTTACATCCCGCCTAACTCGTTTGTATTTCAGAAACAAAGAATTATAAAAATCTATAAATAGCAAGTTGTTCAGCTTGTTTTGGGGTGTTATGTCTACAATATTATTAAGCTTTACTCGTAAATAAATTTAATCATCTTTAGCAGACCTCGACCCTTCATTGATATTTAATTTTAATCTTCCATTTGAATCTTCCAAACTCTTCTGATCTCTGGCTCTTACTCACTCTGATGCTACACACATTGGTATCTAAAGAGCGGATATCGTCGCTTGTCCTCTTTGAGTATCTAGAACGGGAGTTGCCAAGCGCTTCTGTCAGTACTAAAATCTTTCTGACAGATTTCGAGGGGGGCGAGGTAATACGGTACAGCACACATTTACATAATCACGCATACTAATGCAGAAAAATAAAGCGTCCATATAAACGCACACTAAAGTAAAAGCTGGACACAAACAAAAGAACACGCACACAAATATAGAATTAGTGTTGTTACACTATTGTTTAGTTACACACTAACACAAAAAAGTAGTGCTGGATGTAAAAAGACCGAAAAAAGAATGATTTCGAATGAATGAAATCAGGGTTGTTAAAATTATACAATGCTTTTTTTGATAAAGGTATTGTTTCTTACTGAGGGATTTTAGACATGCATTTTAATATAGAAAAAAATTTGTTCCGAATGAGAGAAAAGCGAAAAGTTGGTTTTCCTTTCATTTGACATTAACTAAGAACTATAATTTGTAATTGACGCCCCGTCTATTTGGGATATTTTTTATTTATGCAAATCGAAAAGTTTTCATCTATACTAATATTATAAAGAGGAAAGATTTGATTGTTTGTTTGTTTGTTTGTTTGAATTGAATAGGCTCCGAAACTACTGGACCGATTTGAAAAATTCTTTCACCATTAGAATCCTGAATTTTCCGTGATGAACATAGGCTATATAATATTTTCAAAAAAGTTACGGATCCGCATGAAAAATTCAATAATTGAACCGTGCGCTGTATATTCAACCTCTTTTTCTATTATGGCGCGTCAGAATAGAAAAGGAGGTTGAATATATACGCACGGTGCTTGCTTTTTCTCTACGGTCAGTGTCAGTTATGGAGTGTCGAGTCAATGTCAAAAATCACAATGCTGTTAAAAAAAGTAAGGGATCCGTATGAAAACTGAAACCCATCGTGTTAGAGTGTATAATTTCTGAAATTTTTGTTTAATACCCGTGCGAAGCCGGGGCGGACCGCTAGTTATCTATAACTATATGTTTTCATAGAGAGCAGGAGAAGAAAAGCGGCAGTTAGAAATAGAGAAACAAAGACAGAAAATATATTTATTGTGATAGGTACAGGCAGGGTACAGGGATAACAAAATTTTATCTATATTAACATTATGTAGATCGGGCCGCCCCGCCTCGCCGCCGTGTTTCATGTCATGATCAGTGCGGTGTTCCTGCGCTACCTATAAAAAGGGTATTTTTATATTATTAATATTAGTAAATTGATGGAGAAAATTCCTACTAAAAGAAAAAACACGAGCTGTCTATCATCCATCACTTCGCTTGTGTCTTTCTGTATTGAGGTTATTTTGTAATTCCTTTTTTTTTATAAATAAATCTGCTTCTGACTTATAATAACATTATATTATTTATACTATATTATTATATACCTATCATTATTTGTGTTATTTTATTTGTTGTTTCTTATAAATCTATATTACATTTAAAATGGAATAATTTATTGTAAATGTGACGTACACATTTTTTACATAAAAAATGGATTCTGGTATCTGTATACTTTTGCATAACCAATTTTCCTATATCAATAGATTTTTTGTTACAAAAAACATCGCATTTTACACAAATTTTTCGTTCATTCCATCATTCGTTCAATCAATTTCACTCAACTTGTCCCCGCACTACGCCTTCTACCAAGGAATAAAAATGTCGCAACTGATATTCTATTAAAATCGAAATTATACAATATAACAAAAAACAATTCAGAAAAATATCACTTACTTGTGATAGGAAACACTATGTACCCTTAAGTTGGATGTCTCCAATTGCCTTTTATACCCATAAACCGCACAATTCACCATTTTTGATGAGCACTACCCTGAGGCACTACCTCGCGACACGAAACGACAGCAAATGGCCGCGAAGTTACGAGTGAAGTAGTTTTATTATTCGTCTATGGTCAGTAAAGTCTTGTGACCAACAGAGGGGTATCCTGACCTTGCCAACTCCCGTTCTAGATACTCAAAGCTTGTCCTACACACATGCCTGTCGACTGCGATGGAGCCCGGCATTAGCGCGAGTCCTGGGCCCTGACCTGGTGGGGCGCCCTCACACTCGCACACTCAGACAGACACAATCAATTAATTTATAACAGTTATTGGTACTTGTCTTGCATTTGTGTTTTAACAACCTGTGACAAGCAGTGAGCAAAGCAACACATTAATGTGCACAGTGACATCATGGATCTTTTCTTTTATATCAATTGTTTTATTGTTTTGTTTTACTTGATATAATGACATAATGAATGAAAAGAGATGTAAAGAAAGAGAATCCCATAGCTCATCAATGAAGTAGTTATCTAAGTCAGCGGCGTACGCACTCCTTGTTTTGTAGTGGAAATGATTACTTCTGCATTTTCCACCGATACAATGATCTCAATTAGCCCAGTTCCGATCCCACCGGCGCGGGCGCATTCGCCTCTCGTAGGAAGTGAACAGAACATGTGCATATCTCTAACTACTTATATAATACAATGCATTTAGGTACTGCCTTACTTTTAGTTTAGATCAAGCTCGATTATAAGTAGGTAACTTTGATACCTCCAACAGAACTTTATAACAAGGAGTGTCGGTAAAGTTACAAGGAACCTGACATTAAGTTTACATACTCGTATATACATACATATTTGTATGAGCGAAGTGGTTTAGGTTGGTGTGCTTCATTAATTTTATGAAATATGTAGTATTTATGTGTTTGTTTGCATCAATTAAGAAAATGGAAATGATTTTACTTATAATGTAAGTAAATAGGTTTAAACAAGCTGCTATTGTGTGCATTAGCATGGCTCATGGCCTAGCTCCGTTATTATAAAACCACGGTAAGTTTACTATTATGGTGCGGCATTATGGCCTTATGGGCAGAGGCTGTTGAGCTACTTCCGTCCGGTGTAGTGCGCACCTACTCATGAGTCATACGCCTGCGCGCCAGTACACAACACAAATTACTTCAAATTAAAAGATTTGAATTCGAGTTTTATATAAATATATAAAACTCGAATTCAAATCTTTTAATCGCAAGCCGCGAAGTTCGAGCTAATTCCCTGAGCTAATTCCTACTAAATACAATACCGTTTGGAGTCGATTTTTATTTAATTTTGAAGTAAATTGTGTATGGTAGAGTCGATTAATAATCATGGATAGGCACTTTCATTTTTCTGAAGTCGGTTAAATAAAAGTTTTCAAATCCTAAGTCGTCAAAGTAACTTGGTACACAAACTTACGTGTATACTGAGATGCGCTGATAAGGGCGAGATAAGACAGTGGAGTTCATTCACCCGGGTCCACATCAAACAGGGGCACAGACGAGGATGCCATCTAAATCTTTTCAGGTCTCACTATATTCGTTTCATGGAGCATTCGTAACAAGTGGACTCTTGAGATTATAACAAGGCTGTCAAGTCAAGGGGAGGTCATATAGTCAATATCTGCAAGGATATTTTGGAGAGGGGGGGGCTCCCCATCTCCCGTCAAATTATATTGAACACCAGCAGTCTATATCAGGGTCGTAGGTGAATTTTTCATACGGATCCCTAATTTTTTTGTAAATATTCTATAGCCTATGTTCATCACATCACGGAATTTAAAATTCTGGAATTTTTCAAATCAGTCCAGTTTTTTCGGAGCCTTTTCAATTCAAACAAACAATCAATCTAATTTTTCCTCTTTATAATATAAGTATAGATAGATGATCAAATTATGATGGCATTTGGCCTCGAATGTATGGAATTCAGTACTTAGCATATTTGCATGAACTGGATAACTGAAATGGTAATGTTCACGATGCGTCATACGAATAGCGCTTCGACTCTCATGGCATGGCATGTCATAATCTCATTCGACATCTCGTTTTTGTTCTATCAGAATAATAGTACCGTGTACACAACTTGTAGAGGTGCTCTCGGCTCGTGTAGGTTGCGTCAACTCCAAAAGACAAGGAGGTTGGTAATATGTTCGACGACCTCTGTGGCGCGGTGAGCTCAAGTAGACCTCTTGCGACGCACGAGGTTGCGGGTTCGAATACCGCCTCGGGACAAATGTGTATTATACGATCTGCAGATATTTGTTCCAAGTATTCTGGTCCATTTCTATGTATAGTAAAATGTAACATATTGTATTGAGTATATCAGTCATCTAGTACCTGCCCATAACACAAGCTCTGCTTAGCTAGATCGATGGGGCTAGATGATACTATTTGGATTGTCTCCCGTATAATAAAAAAGTACTGAATTAACTTAACTTGGTTCTTACCTAAGTACAGAAAGACTGGTAATTGATTTGCGACACTAGGGTTACAGTTTGGTAGAGTTAGATTAAATAAATGTCATACAAAACATCATAATGGAGTGATGAGATGAGCATGACGTTCGATGTGCCCAGAGTAGGTACCTAGGTACTAGGTACTAGGTAGTAAGGATGATGTATCGTGAGCAGAGTAGGTATCTACTAAGGTGAAGGTAGAGCGCGGTACAAGTACGGTCCGCGTCGGCGAGACAATGGCTGGTGGTCGCGGCTTGCGTCACACCAGTGTGTCGGCGAGGTGGTCGCGCTCCGGTGACTTCCGCCGTCACCCTGCGGAGAGGGCTACAGACTGCAGGGCTTTCTATATATGTACACTACACACCTCACATTTCAGAAAATAGCTGAAGATTCTGCGAGTCTATCATAATATTTATATTTTCATTCAACATTGAAGTAATTAGTTTAGTAAAAGTTTTTGAGAGAACTTAGACTTTGGCGTATATGTTTATAAGTCCACGTCTTTCAGCTGCAACATGGTAGAACTAATAGGATCCTGAATGTTTGTATTTTACACAAACATTTTAAATTAAATTCTTTTTTTTCGAGTTCAGTTTTCATATTGTCAAGTATTTATCGTGTACTTACATAACTTTCGTTTTTATTTCTTTACGTTTTGTGTTAGGTATTATGTTTTTGTTAAAATAGTTAAATATCAAAAAAATAAGTTAAAGTCATTATTTATATGTAGTATAGTAGTAGACCAGTGTGGCGTGTGCTGGCTCTGCTCTGCTCTGCTCTGCTCTGCTCTGCTCGCGGCGCAGCGCATCACCCACGACGCGCGTCTATATTTATATTTATTGTACCACACATGCAAAGCTTACTCATAATTATGTTTATTGATACATAGAATTAATAAATATATAGAAACCTAATAACTTCGACTATACCAAGTATATTCACTGTGAAAATATAAAAAGTACCCTTTACCTTATCGAGAGAGTCATTCAATCTAAGAAAATAAGAGAGAAACATCCGCGAATATTGTATGAGTTGCTAAATCTCGTTTTAATCAATGGGAAATTATAGGGAAATCCCCATGAGTATTTGTACGACCTGCCCAACTAACTCTCCCCTATATTCCTTGCTTGTGTCGGCGGCATGTCGGCGTCGCGTCGCCGCGGAACTGCCGCAACACAACACATGTCACATTCTTATTATTTATTATACAATTTGCCGTCAACAACATTCTTATGCAAAAATAATATGTACATTCACAAAGTAAATAAATTTACGGAAATGCCTTTTGATTTTAACCCTGTATTACTTATATACATCGTTTAACCTTTTATTTGAATCATTTATCCTAATTCGTCACATTTTAGCCCGGTTTGTATATACAAATACGTACAGAGTTTCCGTTTCTGTGTGTAAATATTTATGTCTGCTTGGATTTTAGTTCTTAACTATTTTCGTTTTAGTAAAAAATTACATAATTATCAACATGAACAAGATATAAAGAAGAATCAACGTTATTTACGCCTACATTATAAGTAAACTGTCAACTTAAATGATGATTATGTATATTTTTAAGTCATGTTCGTTCATCTTAATATTTAAATCATTATTTTGAGAATTTATAGCTGCCAAATCAGGGCATGACCAATCATGGCAATCATCAACCTGACTTTTTTCAGTTCATTTAGCAAACTTTAATGATGGAAACCACAAAACTCTTTAAATTTATTCATCAAGGTTTTTTATACGCTCATTTTTACCGTACGTATGTAGGTATGTAAAGATGTAATCTATGATAGTGAGTCCATTTATTATTGTTTGAATTCCCAATGTTCAGTAGTGTATCGTCAGATCATAAAAGTACCTACTGTTTGCTAACTTTATGGTAAGCAATAAAAATACTACTTTATGGAAAACAATGGGCTCATACCGAAACACAAACTAATGCGTTACAGCCTTATCCGGCGAAGGTACCTATTTTTTTTATTAGGAACTTGCGACAAGCGTAACGTCGCGTTCTATTGAATATTTCCAAGATAGTTTTGCCTGCCTTAGTCAGCATTGTATTGTGCAGAGCGGATTCACGGATCTCTTGATGTCGCTTCAGAAGTTCATTTCACTACATCTAGTCATAATTTTTGTGTTGAATTACTATAATACGCTCGCTCGTTTTAGTTAGCGCAGTATTTAAATTCCGCTAACGGTTCTACTATTTCTTTGAAATAACTGTCATGTTCCTTTTTAGTTTGGGCGATTTACTACGAAATTCGTTTGCATAACTGATTGGAGCATCAATGTGATAATTATACTTGTGGTATTTCGCTCGTTATATTTGACATCATCTGAAGTAACAAAATAAAATGTCGTTTTGTATTCAGACAGTAGGTAGGCGACTGTTCTTTTATTACTTTTTAAATTAATGATTTCATAAGCTGTTTATTTCCCGTAATTTGCCTTCAATTAAGTAAGTACCTATAAGTATTTGAATATTCTCATACTAAAGCTTACTTTTATGAACTGATTGTGAAACTTAAGAATTCGAAAACATGAACACTTCATAAATAGAGAATTGGGTCTCGCACAGGAAGGTTGGTTAAAAAGCAGCCAGCAGCGCCGCGACGAAAATAACTGCGCGCCAACTTACGAGCTTAGAGCTTAGGAATGTGAACCGCGAGGAGTAGAGCCGCGATTGCGACGCGAACGCGAGCGGGAGTCACAAGAATTAATGTTTACTTAATGTCTCAATGATAGTCTCAACCAATACTTATTACTTTTGCTGGTTTGTCGTGGTCACTCCGTTCCCTCGTTAAGTTATCTATAGATAATGGTATTAAAGAAACCTAACTATCTGTGTAGAGCGATTCAAAGCTCAGTCATCAATCTCGGGAGCCTTTATTGAGATTTCTAATTGAGTCTCTTTTCATTTACTGGAATGTCTTTTTATTTCATGAGAAAGCTTTAATTTTCACTATAAATAGGTGCGCCTTACCATTATCACTAAAAATAATCTTAAGTTGTCAGAATTATCCGTGAACTTGCGTTATCGTTATCACAACACAACGTGGTGGACAAAACATCCACATGTTTTGTCCACCTCGTTTCCAACAAGTGACAACTTTTGTTTCCATTTCACATTTGATTGTTGATGTAACTAACTTTCTTATCAATTTTATCAAGTGGGATGTACCTAATTGATAAAATAAAAATCATAAACTTTGAAAGAAATCATAAAATGTTCAATTTAATCCGATTATTGATAACCGTTGACGTCAAAATGATAACAATTGATAAATGTGCAACTCACGGTCGCGTATAAGCCGGAATACGAAAAATAAATATTTTTACTCACACAAATAGTATCGATGTGACCTTTAAATACAGGTGTTTACATAAAAACTTAAAACAACAATTTCAGTAACTTACTATGTCTTGTCAGGCTAATATTTCCGACAAGATCAATATATAAAAAACTGTAGGCCTTCCAAATTAAATTTTATGATTGTAAATTACCTTCGAAATTAAAGACACAGGTCCAGGAACCACTATACCTAATCCTTTTTAGGAACAAATACACAACACTTTTCGCGGCTTCGCGTTTTATCGATGTCGATAACGGCGAGCGTCGGGCACTGCTCGAGAGTCGAGAGGTGTGTTCGCAGCGCGCGTCGCGGACCTACTGGCGTACGAGCGCCGCGCGCGCGCCAGGGTGCGTGCGCCTGCGCAGCGCACGAGTAATCATATCCTTGAAGGATTTTTTATTTCGAGATTTATCCTATAAGTTTTGTTTCGCTGTAGCTTCGTCAGAGAACATAACATGTGTCAGTAAACCGCGGAAATTTTAATATGTGTTTAATGTTTTGTCACGTAAGTTCATGTTGGAATATGACACAGTTTTGGTTTCGCGTAGGTACCTAATCGTGGTCATGAGTTTTTTCTAACTTCAATCGTTTCGGATTTATCCATCCAATCCCATCTTAGAGAGCCACAGCCACAGACTTCGAAAAACAATAATTTAGATTAGAACTGTAGACGTATTTTCAGACTTTACTACCTAACAAGCATTATTTTTCCTCTTGAATTGTTGATATTTAATAATTTATAGAAAATTGTCCCGTTGTACATTTTTTTATAAATTATTAAATAGCTTTTATTTTTATTAACTTAAACATTTTAACATTATGTAAGCCCGTCAGGATATGTACCTACCGAATGTTACATTCCTCGGTTTGGATTGGATCAGTGATGCCAGATGCACTGTAATTACAGTAGATCTACTGTATTTTTACGCCATCTACTGCCTACTGTATTACTAAAAAAACAGTGTATGGAGAGCACTGTATTTTTTTACTCGCCTAAAATCTATTTATGATGATAATGACACAACGCTATGAACTCTAAAAACGCCCCTTACAAATACACTCCCGCTTTTTTGTCGCGAATTCAACCAAATTTGTCTATGCTATGGTATTTTTCCGGTAGGGGATTCCTCTTCCGGTAGTAATTATTGTATCCGGAAGCGGAATCTCCTAGACAGGGAGTTCCCCGCCCGTTCACCGGTATTATCCGACCAAATTGAAGTTGAGCACGTGATAATAAGAATCTGATATTTCAAACGTGTCATTTAAATTGGTAAGGTAACTATTGCAGAGTCCATTAAAAAAAACATTACGAGTGGGAGTGAGGGGTTTTGTTTGACTGACTGAGTTGAGTTTTATTGTTGTTACCAGAAATTATCATGTTTGCTTTATCCCAACAGACAAAATGCTTATGGACTTTGACTCGGGAATTTATTAAACAGGGAGAGGAGTTGGATTAAACGAGAGTGACAGTGAATAATAGAATGTTTAGTTGGTAAGATAATAGAAATAAATAAAAATTGTACGTGAATTCCACTGTAAAAAGCACTGCATTTTTATTTAGACAAACACTGTATTTTTGTTGTAAACACTGTATTTTCAAGGCTCTAACACTGTAATTTTGGTTTCCCTATCTGGCAACACTGGATTGGATACAATTTATGAAGTGTACTACTTACTGTACGTGCGAATATCGCTCCTATTGTATCAAAACTTACACTAGATCTAACAAGATAATAGAGTAAGAAAAATATTTGCTAATAGCTGGAAGTGTATAGATTATTATAGCGAAGGTTCGTGGTAAGTTTTACCATCTTCTTAATCTCATGCCATGTTATTAGCATTGTGTTCGCCCATGTACCTACAACTCCTGTGCAATAAAGTATATTCTATTCTATTCTTCTATTCTATGTTGGTGTGTTGGTGGACACCTAAACAACCGCTAGAAGAGCTTTTCTCAAGTTCGAGCGCAATAGCGAGTAAAACTAACCACCTCGCTCTTATGTTTGACACAATGGTGGGGCACACCTCATTTAATTTCCCATTCTGCGGTAATACCGTAACGTTTAATATCTCCTCCATTGTCATTGATTAGAAAACATGAGTTACGTGTGAAGTAGAGAGTGGAAAACGAACAGTAATTGTCGCAGAGTAATAAATAGTTTTTAAGTAAGCATTGTTGCAAGCGCACTGAGCATGTGGTCGGTGTAACGAGTGAGTGAGAACCGTTCGTTGACTGCAATCAGACGCGAGTATCGATTGTTGTGATCCAGCGTTCTGTGGCCGCGCTGGAGCAATGAACCAGTAAACAATCAATGAGTTTCTAAACAAAGCCAAGCTGCGACGATCAGTTAATCTTGAGTGTTTTTAATAAACTTGCGTTATTTAACTGCCGTGAAATAATTAACTATAGTTATACTTATAATTACAGTTACTTAAAAGTACTCAACTATCTTCGTGATAAATCAAAGTATCACAGCATTGTGACGAAAAGGAAAAAAAATGTTGGCTAATGCTTTTTTTCTGAAAAAATTTCGACGTCCGCAAGAGACGCATATTTTATTTTTTATTTCAATATACAAAGTAAGTGCCTAATTATTTATAATCTAAGTCCAAAAATTTTAAAAAATTATGACTACATAAGGCATGCTTTTAAGTACCTAGATGCATTTTATAGAGTTGTTTATGGACTAGGTTGATGTTCGCAGCTTCGCTCGGTGTCTGGCGCCGAGCCAAGCATCCATTCATTATGCGGGATCAGAGCCCACTGTGTTTACAATCTGAGGCGCGCGGACGGTGCTCACAGCGCCGGAGTTAGTTATGTTCTGCTGTTAATGTTTATTTCATAATTATGGCGGCGCTTCCTTTCAGGACTAATGATCGTTACAACAACGTAATAATCGACGCGGGCGCAGGATCTAAACGTTTGTTCACACATTATTTTATTAGTGTGAGCTTTTTAAATCGTCGAGATAAAAATCTTAGTTGCAAAATTGCGGATTTGCGCCTGTAGCCTGTAGCCTGTAGCCTACAGAGGCAGAGAGGTAGTTGCCGGTACCGAGCAGGCTGAGAGGACTGAGAATGCAGATCTTGGATGAAACCCTATCTGGAACAAACAATACTCGAACCTTCATCATCATCATCACATCATCACCAGCCTATAATAGTCCACTGCTGGACATAGGCCGCCCCTAATGAGCGCCATAGATGGCATCATTATTTGGGGGTTATTGCCCATAATCCCCACGCTGGGCATGCGGGTTGGGGATCGCAGTTCGGTGTAGTTGTTCTGCAGAAGGCGCTGCTGCCCACCCCCCGGTGTGTTTCCCTTAGTCGCCTCTTACGACACCCACGGGAAGAGTTGGGGTGGTGAAATTCTATGCCGGCACCACACGGCTCGAACCTTAGCTTATTATTATAACCTTCATTTATTATGTACAAAATTATGTAAGAAATGCTCCAACCTACATTTGGATATATTTTCATAGTTTTCATAGAACAGTTTACAAGAATTGTATCCTAATCGACAGCAACTCGATCTTTTTAGCTAATCTTACTAAATTTGTCGATTATTTTATTTATTTTCATAATTTATTATAAATAAAATTAATTGACGTTCCTTGCTCAGAGACAGATAGTATCAGTAGTATTCTGCTAAAAGAGTTGCTTTCGAAATCTTTACCTACTGCGGGAAATTTACATGTTTTTATCAAGCAATCAGAAAATAAAACTTTAAAAAAACTCATTCACAAAAAAACTGTTAAAGGCTAAATTTTTGCCTTGTTTGCGAAGTTTTTATGTTTGCGAAGGAGCGTGCTACAAGCGAGTCGCGAGCGGGGCGCGAGCGGGGCGCGAGCGGGCGCGGCGGGGCGGTGTCCGTGGGCGGGCGCAGGCTCTATACGCGATACTTAACGCGAGTGTGAGTTTTGGCACAAGCACAGGCCATAAAATAAAAGTAGGAATTAAGGTAGCCAAATATGACCTTAAAACCTCAAAACTTTACGCATTAGAATAGCGGTTGTAGTACCTATCATTATGTTCATTATTATTTTTGTAGTATATCAATATTTTGTATTTTGCTTCTACTTTGTGTGATACTGATAAATTTATTATTCTGAAAAAAATTACAAATAAAATCTATAATTATTAGGTACTGACCCCCGAATACTGAAACGTAAGTCGGATCAAAGCTTCCGATCAAGCGCCGTCTCAAGTGAGGGATATCTGACAGGTGACAGGTACCTATTTATGGAAAACTGATAAAAATTGCGGCTTTTAGTACAAATTGGAAGAAACTCATTGAAATACTTATTTACCTAGGTACCTACTTTGGTACCTAGGTACGGAAACATAAGCTATTATTATTAGAACCGTTGGTAAGTAGCCTTTTTTTTTTTTTTTTTCTTTGTCGGCGAGGAAATTCTTTTACGAATAAACTGGTCTGGGGTGGACCAGAATTATGTGGGACTCGACGTCCTGATAAGGACGTAATACCCACTAAAACCTCTCCGGTGACCCTCTCTCGCCATTATTTGCCGAACCACGGGAACATAATAAACCTTCCGCGGCCCGACTGGCGTCCCCTTTTCCTCACCTATACATGGCCGGCAAGCCCACCGTTATCACACTCACACTCGCCGACCCCATCCATCCATCACCTTTCCTCCCCCCGATTAGGACACAGTTGGTAAGTAGCCTAGTACTTGAAGTACTACTTATATTTGCTCGCACTAAACTAAAGTAAGATTGTTCTACAAAGCTCATTACAAAACACATAGGATGGTGTTTACCGAGTCCTTGCTAATGGAAAGACATTAGAGGCGCGCCCTTCAACTGTATCATGTATTAGCAACGAGGTGAAAATGTTGGCACAACGGCAGCTTTCTGCTTTGACATCAATTATTACTGAACCATCAGTTATTTTCTCCTGAACAAACAAAGCAATATATAGATACCATCCTAGGTCACGTTTACTTAGATACTTACCTGCATTTATGGAACTGTTGTCTGTATGTAGAATTGCATACTCCTGGTAGATAAAAGGTGGTCACCACCTATATAAATATATTATATCTATGCAAAAGCATTAGTTGAACCGACAGCAAGGGTAGTTTTAGTGTTTCCTTCCATATAATTATGTACATACATATTAATTAATAGTATACTTATTTACAGTTGGACTGACAAAAGAGCCAATCTTGATAAATGAAACAGGCAGGCATCTACTTCCGATGTACACCTACCAGACACCTCCTCCATGTTACAGTAATGTGGATGACATCACTGTTGACACCATCTTGGTTACAACAGCATGATGTGATCCGATGATGCCAGATGCAAAAACACTGCCTTTAGTTCGAGAGGTCAGCGAGGTCGCCCTAATCTATTCAATAAAATAAGATAATTTGTGCTTTGATTATAAAAAAATACCAGACTTGATTTATTTCCTACTTTGATTGTACCGCAAGCGTAGAGATGGACCAACTTACAACCAACACCAGATCTTGCATGACTACCATAACACTTACATTCTCACACAAAGGTACTCGTAGTCACCAGTGTGATGGTGGGTAGGTATGTGCCTACTAATTCTGTTGAGGATGTATTCAGTGCATAGCAGGACTAGGTATTATGAAACAAATCACAGCACATTCAGTTGAAAGGTCATCAAACTCGTTACAAATTGTAGCGAGAACCAAACTAATGAGAAGTTACGATGCGGCCGAGGGGAGCGTCGTAAAAATAACGAATCAACTGCTCTCCGGGGAGGGACTGCACCAACTGCGCTCCGGGGAGTGTACCTACGGGAGCACCCGGTAGCGGGGAGCTGTCGCGAACTAATAGAGGCTGACTCGGACCTTTTTCACTTTTAGAACGCACTACCTAATGCACCAGAAGCAATCTGAACATAGGCAGAATCATAAGTTGAATGAATAGCATGTCCCCTCCACGGCGGCGCCGGCGGCCCGGGCTCCGGTCGCGGCTGACGTGGTGTCGACTGATAGCCCCAACAACATGTGTGACCCAATTACAATGACCGTAGAGTTGTTTAGTTTATTGACTACCATTTGAGCACCAGATATGGTACTACACGAGTTAATAACATTAAGGTTGATCGTTTAATGCTGGCGCGCAATTCCTTTGTGGCGTTAAACATGGATTAAATTAAACAATCAAGAACAACGAGAAAGATAAACTAATTTAACTAATAAAATAACTAACTTCAATTCACGGTACTCACGTACCAGGCATTAGTGGATATACCTGGATCTAGAATTTTGAAGCCAGTAAAATCCAGGAAAACTACCTTTTTAAAGGGGAACCTATAGGTATGTATTATTCAGTGGGATATCAAATGAAAGATATTCATATAGAAGGGTATTTGAAAACCGTTTTTAAAATTTTTCTAAGTTGTCAGTCATACTTTTAGAAATGCATTAGAGTCGAAAAATTTAACAACCTCGTCCCTGTCCGAAGTAACTGGTACATATTATACATACATACCTATAATATTTGCAGTATTTGTATAAAATTTTACACGATTTAAACTCGCACTTGACGGATCTTGTTTTTATCTGCTCAAGATAGTTCTCGTATCACAATGATCATGATAGGTCAATTGTGATTGCAAACTTATGAGTTGATGTGAAGCTGCAGCGTTCTTACTCCGCCACATACCCGTGTAGCTGTAAGTTAGTAGAGCTAGGATATTCTTCAGGGTTATATTATGTCGTAGCATATAAGCAGATGTGGTAAGCAGATGCTTGCCCAGATTTTGCATCAGTGCTCTACAATATCCAAGCAGATGGGAAGGCGTTTCCTTCGCCCCTCACAGAATCTGCAGGACTGTCGTATTTAACCCTAATTTGAACATGCGCTTTTTAAGGCTCGGCAAGTGTTCAGTTAGGGCGCCGCCGCCGCCAGCATTATGCGATTTTTGTCTTTGTTAAGCGCTAAGACTTGTTTGGTGTAGGTACCGTTTATCAAAAGCTTACGTTAAAGTCTAACCATACTATCCCATTGCCATCGGTACGTTCCTAGCTCGATAGGACTGTGATAACTACTTTCTTATGTAGGTACCTACGTAGGTCACAAATCATTCCAAACTAGTCAATCCTTATTAGGGCATGCACTAATCGCCCTGAATTCCACGACAAGTGGCTCCTAAGTGGATTCTGATGGATTCCAGACTAATCGCGGACTACCTAAGTATAAATAATTCTCTGTGCGTAGTCAACGGTCACCGAGGGGGGAGCCGCACTCCGCTGACTTCTAATAAAGCAATAGCAGACAAGGATAGAAACTACCAAGAAATGCCCTGGACATGCTGTCTAAGAACATATAATGAGAATGTGGATTAACTTTTGGGTGCTTTAGGTACGCCCCACCCCCACCACTCCATGCAGTATTCAAAAGTAATATTATGCTATGTCTTCCTTAAATCCAAAAGGTAGACTTTGAGCTGGATAATTATTTATGAGGAGGCCTTTGTCCAACATAGTACCTAGTTAGTGTTGAGAAGTTATGGCAAAGGCAAGTTGTTATGCCTGTACCTTACAAAAGTTCTAAGCTAAACCTTTTGCGGTGTCTTGTTTCCACGGCCGGCGTGGTGGTGAGTCGCTGTGGAAATTTCCGTGTAAGTACATCTCTAAGTAGGTATTTGAAATTTTTATGAAAGATTTTGCTAGAAGGTCGTGGCAAATGCGAGGGAGATGTATATTATACCTATACATAATGTATATTGTACCTACCCTGCAGAGATAAGGTTGTATGCATCGTGCATGCCCGCCCCAGTTATTATTTACTGATAGATGGTGTTATGCAACGGTCAGGTATGCGATAGTATGATCGACGACTGACGGCGACGGCCGAGGATGGGTCAAGAGCTCGACCTTTCCTTACTACCTACTGCGAGAGACTGTGCGCGGGTAGCGGACTAGCGGACCTACACCTACCTACATCATGCAACGACCGAACGAGGCATGTCATCGACGACGCGTTGCGACTTTGACCGTGAATTTGCCAATGAAGGGTATACCTAGATCCTTGGAATACCAATGCTATCATCCTTAGTTGTGTTGAGTTTTGAGTGGGACAGTAGGTCAAACACGCAAGTTCGAGAGCGAGTGACCTTGTGACA